>PVLC010021844.1:9595-27544 GCA_004027655.1 Graphiurus murinus
AGCATTCGGGAGGCTGAGACCGGAGGATCCGGGTTCGAGGCCAGCCTCAGCTACCTAGTGAGGCACTCCGCAACTTAGCGAGACCTGGTTTCAAAATAAAGAATAAAAAATAGGGCTGGGGGTGTAGCTCGGAGGTAGAGGTAGAATGCCCCTGAGTTCAATCCCCAGTACCGCAAAAAAAAAAAAAAAAAAAAAAAAACTGTGGTCGTCAATTCATCAAAAAGAAGAGAAGGGGGAAAAGAGAAAGAGGAGGAGGAGGAAAAATAGAATAAATATAAAACATCTGCTCAGATGGCAGAGTGCATGGTCATAATTGTATGACTGCTCGACTTTGTAACCTATAATGTCCCTACAAGTGTGGTAAAGACCTCATCCCAAGCTGGGTGATACCAAAGTAGAGGAAACTTAAGAAGTGGGGTCTGAGCCGAGCGTGGTGGCGCACGCTTGTCATCCCAGCATTCGGGAGGCTGAGACCGGAGGATCCGGGTTCAAGGCCAGCCTCAACTACCTAGTGAGGCACTCCGCAACTTAGTGAGACCCGGTTTCAAAATAAAGAATAAAAAATAGGACTGGGGGTGTAGCTCGGAGGTAGAATGCCCCTGAGTTCAATCTCCAGTATTGAAAAAAAAATAGGGTAGAATAGAATAATAGAAAATAATAGAATAAAATAAAATAAAACAGAATAGAATGAAATAAAATAAAGACATAGGATGCAAATGTTCACTGCAGGCAAGTAGAAAAAAAGCAGCATGAAGATCAGAATAAGTGTACTTCAGGTGGAAAACAGCGCATTGATCAGCTTTTCGGCGCTGTGAGCAAACACCTGAGGTCCCCAACTTATCAAGAGGGAAGGTTTACATGCCTCGGGCCTTGAAGGCTTCTGCCTCTGGCCAGTTGTCTCTGTCCCTTTCGGGCCTGCGATGTGGCCACACATGAACGGAGGCAGCAACACCTAGAAAGTAAAAAAAAAAAAAAAAAAGTCACATCCTCGAAGCAAAAAAAGAGAAAGTAAAGAAGGAGCCTAGATTCTTATAGCCTCTTCAAGCCACGCCCCCAATGACCTTACTTCCGCTGGCGAGACTCCGCCTCTTAAAGGCATCGCCGCCCTTGAATAGCTCCCGATGCTGGTGACCAAGCCTTCAGCCCTGGAGCCATTGGAGATGGGGAGGAAAAAGGAGTCAAACCATTATTAAAGCATCAGCATTGGGAGACTGAGATAGGAGGATCGCAGGTTCGAGGCCAGCTTCTGCCACTTAGCAAAGAGACCTTCAGCCACTTAGTAAGGCCTTGTTTGGAAACAAAGCAAAAATATTAAAATGGCTGGGGGGTGTGGCTTGGAGGTATAATGTCCCTGGGTTCAATCTTCAAGAGAAAAAAAAGGAAGGAAAGAAAGAAAGAAAGAGGGAAAACAACAACAACAACAACAAAAAATCCCCAAAGGACACCATAAAAATGCTGAATGTGAATAAAATAGAATAGAATGAAATAGATAGAATAGAATGGAATGAAATAGAGTAGAATAAAATAAATAGAATAGATAGAATAGAATAGAATAAAATAAAATAGAATAGAATGAAATAGACTAAAATAAATAGAATAGAATGGAGTAGAATAGAATAGAATAAAATAGATAGAATATAATAGAATGGAATAAAATAAATAGAATAGAATAGAATAAAATAGATAGAATAGAAGAGAATGAACTAGAATAGAATAAAACAGAAGAAGCGCTTTGAAGGCGCACACCGAAGAAGCAAAGCCGGGGCGTAAACAAACCGCACAATTAAGTCCCGGGATTTCCAGGCTCCTCGCTCAGAAATCGCCAAAAGCAGCAGACAGAAAATCAATCCAAGGATCGCAGCTCTGAGCAGCACTCCCGACATCGTTGGCATTTACAGAACACGGTCGTCGATAATGATGAAATGCACATTATTTTTAAGTGCCCCGGCAGAGCACAAACGCCGGGCTGTGGAAGGAACCTCGATAAATGTAAAATGCTCGAGGTGGGCCAGGCAACGGAGGAGCACGCCTGTCTCACCCCAGTATGTTTGCGAGACTGAGATAGGAGGATCGCAGGTTCGAGGCCAGCCTCGGCCACTTAGCAAAGAGACCCTCAGCCACTTAGTGAGACCTTGTTTGGAAACAAAGCAAAAATATTGAAATGGCTGGGGGTGAGGCTTGGAGGTATAATGCCCCTGGGTTCAATTCTCAAGAAAAAAAATAAAAGAAGGAAAGAGAAAGAGAAAGAGAGAGAGAGAGAGAGAGAGAGAGAGAGAGAGAGAAAAGGAAGGAAGGAAGAAAGAAAGAAAGACAGGCTTAATATTTGAGCATGCCAAAGTTAAAATTAAAATACATGCACACAGGGATTAACTAGACAGCCCCCAATTTGAAATTGAAGCACTGCACAGCCCAGAGGAAGAAGAAATCGCAAGGGAAACAAGAAAATGTTTTGACTAAAGGATAAAAAAAAAGTACAACATTAACATGGAGCCCTGCAGATAAAGTTTAGGGACCAGAGAAAAACATAAAGAAAGAAATCGGTATAAAGCAAGAAGGAACCAGGCCATTTTCCACTTCAAGAAATGGTCAGATCCGGTTCTATTCCCATAATCACCTCCTTCGCTTAAATCGTACCTTCCCTCTCCTGAATCAAATTTTGATATTCCCCACCACAAAAAAAAAAAAGAAAGAAAATTAGTTCCCAAACTGACGATCCAGAATTCCACCCAACTGTATCCAATATTCTATGTCCACTTTAAAAAAAAAAAAAAAAAAAAAAAAAAACAAAGCCAAAATAGGACTTAGCACGGACTAAGATTGGAAACCAATGAATTTAGCATGAACTAAGATTGGAAATCAAAGAAATCGATGAAGCAGAGAGGAAAAGGGAAATGGTGGAGAAAAATCAACGAGACCAATCAATTCACAAACATCAACTCAAAATGGACCAAAGACCTGTCAATTTTGGATCACAAAAATTTGCAATTATCAGAAGTAAGGCATAGGACCCACACTCCAACACAGAAGCATTGGTAGAAACTTCTTCAATAAGACGCCCAAAGCCCAGGAAATTAAAATGAGAATCGTAAATTAAGACAGTTACATTTTAAAAAATAAATAAATAAAATTGATAAAACATTAGCTATACATCTCAAGGAAAAAGAGCATAAAATTTAATAATTTCAGAAATTTTACACATAAGTTATTATATTCTACAAGGGAAACCTTAATAATGAAAGAATATTTTACGACACTTTGTAGCACATTCGAAAATGCGAAGAACATGAAACCTAAGTTCTTAAAATTTTTAAATTAAAACGCACCCAATGGAAAATATCAAACATGCATAGTTCGAATCTTTCAAGAAAATTAAATTCATAATCATAATTCCCTGCAAAGAAAATCCTAAGGGCCTATAACTTGCGCTGGTAAAAATAATACTAATTCTGCATAGACTTTTCAAAAATTAAAAAGGAGCAGGTATCTCTCAACTCATTTTACAAAACCAAAAAAAAAAAAATGATCCTAACATGAATACCAGAGAGACGTTACCAATATCACTCACGAACACAAATACAGAAATCCTTGACAACGCATTAGAAAGTCAAATTCAAGGAAAGCACAAAGTAGATTAATAAGTAAGGACACTAAGGTTTATCCCACGAATGAAAAAGATGACTCGTCATGAAAAATAAGATATGAAGGTACCTGGAGAAATATTTTAACATATATATATATATACTTATATACATATATATAACATATATGTGCATATATAATATGTACATAGATATGCTTACAAACTTTGGACGTCAAAGAAAAGATGCGTTTCATGTGTTATTAAAAAAATCCTCCAGAGCCCCACGTGGTGGCGCACGCTTGTAATCCCAGCATTCGGGAGGCTGAGACCAGAGGATCCAGGTTCGAGGCCAGCCTCAGCTACCTAGTGAGGCCCTCCGCAACTTAGTGAGACCCGGTTTCAAAATAAAGAATAAAAAATAGGGCTGGGGGTATAGCTCGGAGGTAGAATGCCCCTGAGTTCAATCCCCAGTACCGCAAAAAAAAAAAAAAAATTCTGACTAGTTTGACTGCAACCCTGGGTGGAAAACTGCGAAACTGCGCCCTGCTGGCGGTTTAATCCCCGTGGATCTAGGCGGCTTTGTTTAAAAATTGAAAACGCCTTCGGATGTGCGTGCACCAAGGAAAACCTCTCTCTGGAAATTCACGATGGGATCAGACGGTCCCAAACACCAACAATGCAGGAATGTTTGTTCTGGCTCCTGATTCAGGGCTGAGACCCACGACACCCCAGCAAGGCCTGAGAAACTAAAAAACGCCAAAAACAACGGCGACCCAGTTAAGTTTTGTCTTCCCCCGTCGCTTTCTCTAGAAGTCTGTCTAAATCAGCATGCTCCGTGCTGCTAAACCACTAAAGAGGGAAGCTTTATTTGCTGAGATGTCAGGAGAGTTTAATCCACTTACCCAGGCTGCAAAGAGGGGCCTGGGCGACAGCTGCTCAGCCCACGATGCTGGAGAGCAAAGAGAGCGCAGGGAAGAGGGCCAGGGACTTTTATAGTCCCCAGGGCCACGCCCCCTCAGGCCAGCCTCCAATCACATCTTACCTTCAGAGGCCACGCCCCTACAGGAACCATTTATGGCCACACCCCGCTTCCAGAGGACACACCTACAGGGACCCGTGCCCAGCCATGCCCACTTCAGAGGCCGCGCCCCCAAGGACCTTCCTCCAACCACGCTGCATCTTCAGAGGCCACGCCCCCAGGGACCCGCCTCCAATCACGATTGGCATTCAGAAGCCACGCCCCCCCAACTAACTGCCTCCAGCCACACTCCACCTTCACAGATCACACCCTCCAGGACCTGTATCCTGTGAGGCCACGCCCCCAGCGACCTGACGCCAGCCACGCTCTATTTTCAGAAGCCACGCCCCCAAGGACTTTCCTCCAACCACGCCCCGTCTTCAGAGGCCACACCCCCAGGGACCCTCCTCCAATCACGATTTGCATTCAGAAGCCACGCCCCCAAGGACCTTCCTCCAACCACGCCCCGTCTTCAGAGGCCACACCCCCAGAGACTCTCCTCCAATCACGCTCCACATTCAGAGGCCACGCCTCCAATGACCTGCCTGCAGCCACACTCCACCTTCACAGGCCACACCCTCAAGGACCTGCTTTTAGCCACGCCCCACCTGTAGAGGCCACACCCCCAGGGTCCCGCATCCTATCACGATTTGCATTCAGAAGCCACGCCCCCAACTAACTGTCTCCAGCCACACTCCACCTTCAAAGGCCACACCCACAAGGACAGGCCTCTAGCCACGCCCCCAACTGTAGAGGCCACACCCTCAGGGACCCGTATCCAGTGAGGCCACGCCCCCAGAGACCTGACGCCAGCCACGCTCTACTTTCAGAAGCCACGCCCCCAAGGACTTTTCTCCAACCACCCCCCGTCTTCAGAGGCCATACCCCCAGGGCCTCTCCAATCACGCTCCACATTCAGAGGCCACGCCTCCAACGACCTGCCTGCAGCCACACCGCACCTTCAGAGGCCACACCCCCCAGGGGACCCGCCACCAATCACGATTCCCATTCAGAAGCCACGCCCCCAACTGCCTCCAGCCACACTCCACCTTCACAGGCCACACCCTCAAGGACGGGCCTCTAGCCACACCCCCACCTGTAGAGGCCACGCCCACAGGGACCCATATCCAATGAGGCCACGCCCCCAACGACCTGACTCCAACCACGCCCTGTCTTCAGAGGCCACATCCCCAGGGCCTCTCCTCCAATCACACTCCACCTTCGGAGGCCACGCCTCCAACGACCTGCCTGCCGCCACACCCCACCTTCACAGGCCACACCCTCAAGGACCTGCTTTTAGCCATGCCCCACCTGTAGAGGCCACACCCCCAGGGTCCCGCATCCTATCACGATTTGCATTCAGAAGCCACGCCCCCAACTAACTGTCTCCAGCCACACTCCACCTTCAAAGGCCACACCCTCAAGGACAGGCCTCTAGCCACGCCCCCAACTGTAGAGGCCACACCCTCAGGGACCCGTATCCAGTGAGGCCACGCCCCCAATGACCTGACTCCAGCCATGCTCTACAATCAGAAGCCACGCCCCCAAGGACCTTCCTCCAACCACGCCCCATCTTCAGAGGCCACGCCTCCAATGACCTGATTGCAGCCACACTCCACCTTCACAGGCCACACCCTCAAGGACCTGCCTCTAGCCACGCCCCACCTGTAGAGGCCACACCCCCAGGGACCCGCATCCAATCACGATTCGCATTCAGAAGCCACGCCCCTAAATGACTGCCTCCAGCCACACTCCACCTTCACAGGCCACACCCTCAAGGACCAGCCACTAGCCACGCCCCTGCCTCTAGCCACGCCCTACCTGTAGAGGCCACGCTCCAAGGGACCCGCATCCAATCACAATTCGCATTCAGAAGCCACGCCCCTAAACAACTGACTCCAGCCACACTCCACCTTCACAGGCCACATCCTCAAGGACCAGCCAGTAGCCACGCCCCTGCCTCTAGCCACGCCCCACCGGTAGAGGCCACACCCCCAGGGACCCGTATCCAGCCACGCCCCACCTTCAGAGGCCACGCCCCACCCTCGAATGCCATGAAGTCAGGGACCATTTTCAAAGTCACAACCCCAGGGACCCACTTCCAGCCTCACTCTGCCTTTGGAGGCCACGCCCCCAGGGATCCACATCCAGCCACGCCCACCTCTGGAGACCACGCCCCTCGTGGCCTGCCTCCAGCCATGCCCCACCTTCACAGGCCACACCCCCAGAGACCTGCCTCTAGCCACGCCCATCTCCCAAAGCCACGCCCCTCCAGGGTCCTGCCTTCAAGCATGGCTGAAGCAGTTTACTTTCTTTTTTTTCTTTTTTTTTTTTTTTGGTACTGAGGATTGAACTCAGGGGCATTTTACCTCCAAGCTGCAATCCCCCAGCCCTGTTTTTTTATTCTTTATTTTGAAACCGGGTCTCACTAAGTTGCAGAGTGCCTCACTAGGTAGCTGAGGCTGGCCACGAACCCGGATCCTCTGGTCTCAGCCTCCCGAATGCTGGGATGACAAGCGTGCGCCACCATGCCCGGCTAGCAGTTTACTTTCAAACCACAAGAAGCCCTTCCATAGAAGGAGGGCTGGTGCATCCCATCCCATCCTTGGAGAAGGCAGATTTATTGGCTCACCATTTTCTTGGAGGTTTCAGGTTCAGTCCATGCGAGGCTGGGTGTGTGGAGTTTAGTCAGTACCTGGTAGCGGCAGAAAGTAGAGAGAGAGGGAGAGAGGGAGCGCTTGGATCTCACATCATGGAGCCTGGAAACAACAGAGAGAGAGAGAGAGCCAGCCAGCAAGCGAGGAGATTCAGAGACACACAAATTCCAGCCACGCCCCACCTGCCCAGGATGCACTGCAATGGATTCCATCCCCTGATGAGACTACGACCCTCAGGACTTGGCTACACCCACTCTGAACCTGAACCCATGAACACAGGATCTTCCCTCTCACATTTCACCCTCTCTTTTTCCTCTGTCTTTAAACACTTGGCAAATTTCCACATTACCTGGGATTGGTTATCATTTATCTGCTTTCCTTCCCTAACAAAAAAAAAAGAGAAAGAAATGATGATTAAAATACAACAACCCTGGTCTTGTCCTTGAAGGCGGCATTTCCTCCATTTTTTTTCTTTTCTTTCTTTCTTTTTTTCTTTCTTTTTTTTTTTTTTTTTTTTTTTTTTGGACTTCCCAATACTCCTACCAATCCACCCAGACGCTCATTAATAAGACACCCTGCTGCCTTGCAAAGAGACAGCGCCTCCATTTCCCAGGGAGGGTAAACCCATCAACTTGTCAGGCGGTGTGATCCGCTCATAATTTGATATCCCAATCAGCTCCAACCTGAGTATTTTATGGCGCAAATGTGCCGGGTTCTGCCGCAGGGGAACTCTGATTTAGTGCTGCAGATGCTGGAGAAAGAAAGAAGGAAGCAAACAACAACCAAAACAAAAAAAAACCCAGCTTTACCGTAAAAAAAAATCTCATACAGGCAAGACCATCTGCTTTGTAAATGAAAAAAAAAAAAATGTAACAGAAATGTCCCAAATTTCTGCACGTGCGTGCAGAAGCTCAGAGGACTGCTCTAAGCTCCCTGTCTATTTCCAAGGATAACTTTAACCCAACTGTAGTCAAAATACAGGAAGTCTGTACTATTCTGACTTTGAACCAGACCTCTAAAAATGAATGCGGGCGAGAAAAAAAAAAAAAAGCAAGTTAGGAATATTATTTTTGGCCTTAAAATCTGATGTTTTGGCCAACCAAGGTGGCACTTACCTGCAGGTGCAGTACTTGGGAGGCTGAGAGAGAAGGATTGTAGGTTCGAGGACGGCCTCGGCAATTTAGCGAGACCCTCAGCCACTTGGAGAAACCCTGTTTCAAAATTTAAAAAAATATATACATATTTTTTAATATATATATATTTATATTATTATATATATTTATACTATATATATATATATAAAGGGCTGGAAGGTAGCTCAGAGGTAGAATGTCCCTAGATTCAATACCCAGCATCACACCCACAGGAAAAAAAAAAACTGAGTTTTTAAAATAACTAATTAGGTTAAAATTAATTAAGTGCTTAGGAATGCAGCAATAAAATGATTCTATGAGTCGTGAGATCATAGCTTTTGTCATAGTGGGACTCCTTTAGAACTTAAATATGAGCATCATTTATACAATGTAGTCCCTCGAAATTAACTATGATCATA
The DNA here is from genome assembly GCA_004027655.1 of Graphiurus murinus. Classification (NCBI taxonomy): domain Eukaryota; kingdom Metazoa; phylum Chordata; class Mammalia; order Rodentia; family Gliridae; genus Graphiurus; species Graphiurus murinus. The sequence continues at coordinate 18,403 of PVLC010021844.1, forward strand.
TTGCTTTTGCCTGGGTTTAAAAAAAAAAAAAAAAGTTGGGATTCAGGTTAGGACTAAAAAGTGTCCGGTTTAGCGACATACCCTATGCTGTCACTCGTATAACCATCGCTGGACATTCCCCTCAAACACCTGGACCACCATCTTGGCTATTATTAGTGTTTGACCTGAAACGTAGCCTTAGGAAATAGTGTGCTAATAAGAAAGAAAAATGGTTCTATTCTATTTCTTGCAGTTTCTGGTCCCTGAACTCAGGGGCATTCTACCTCCGAGTTATACCCCGAGCCCTATTTTTTTATTCTTTATTTTGAAACAGGGTCTCACTAAGTTGCGGAGTGCCTCACTAGGTAGCTGAGGCTGGCCTCGAACCCGGATCCTCTGGTCTCAGCCTCCCAAATGCTGGGATTACAAGCGTGCACCACCATGTCCGGCGGAAGCATGCTATTTTTATGTCATTACCAGCATCTCACAAGGAAGCAGCTAATCTCCGCAGGCTTCCATCCAGGAGCAAGATGGCGGGCATTTAGAAATACAGACCAGTATTTGAGAGGCTGAGACCGGAGGATCCGGGTTCGAGGCCAGCCTCAGCTACCTAGTGAGGCACTCCGCAACTTAGTGAGACCCTGTTTCAAAATAAAGAATAAAAAATAGGGCTGAGGGTGTAGCTCGGAGGTAGAATGCCCCTGAGTTCAATCCCCAGTACCGCAAAAATAAATAAATAAATTAATTAATTAAATAAAATAGGGCCTGGGGTATAGCTTGGAGGTAGAATGCCCCCTGAGTTCAATCCCCAGTACCGCAAAAATAAATAAATAAATAAATTAATTAATTAATTAATTAATTAAAATAGGGCTGGGGGTATAGCTTGGAGGTAGAATGCCCCTGAGTTCAATTCCCTGTACCACAAAAAAATAAAGAAATAAAAATAGAAGTGCAGAATGGTAAGGGATGTTTATGGTTTGGAAAAATCGTCCCCACATCCTCATGGGTTGAAGTCCTGGTTCTAAATGCAGCAACACGCTACGCCTGAGCTGCACTCCCAGCCCTGTTTTACGTGTTGTAGGCAAACAGGGTCCTGCTAAAAGTAGCTGAGGGTCTCTTTGCTAAGTGACTGAGGCTGGCCTCCAACCTGCGATCCTCCTGTCTCAGCCTCTCTCTCTCTCTCTCTCTCTCTCTCTCTCTCTCTCTCTCTCTCTCTCTGCTTCTCAGATTCCACAAGTTCCCCCCTTCCATATTCCTCTCCCATATTCCTCCTCCACGATGTTACGCCAACCTCAGGTTCAAAACCAACAGGGCCAAACCAATCGTGGACTGCGTCTTCAGAAACCATGAACCCCAAAAAATACCTGCTCTTTGCAGTTTATTTTTCTCCCCAGGTATTTTGTTACCAGAACGGGGAGCTGACTAACACAGGAAACTTATGCACAATTTACAAAAGCTGCCCATCTTTCCATGCCTGGTTGGGGGGACCTTCACCCCACTCTTACCCCCAGCGAATTTTCTGCAGGGATGGAGACAATCTCTAGATAGATATGGTAAAAAAAAAGAGGAAGATGCAGAACTGGACCTGAAGAGAGTCCTTGAAATAAACATCCTTTACGAGAAAAACTAGGGCCATTTCTACTGCATCAGCCTTTGGGGTCAGATCTCAGCGTCCACGTGACTGGGTTATGATCCTCCTGAGATTGTGGGACTTTAGCTATGTGGACCAGATGATTGGCATGTGTCATGTCAGGCTGGAGGGGAAGTCCCGCCCTGAATATGCTGATGATTGGCATGAGTCATGGCAGGTTGGAGGGGAAGTCCCGCCCTGAATGTGCTGATGAGATGATTGGCATAGGTAATGGCTGTTTGAAGAGGAAGTCCCGCCCTAAGTGTGTTGATGAGATGACTGGCATAGGCAACAACAGGTGGAAGGGGAAGTCCCGCCCTGAATGCGTTGAAGAGATGATTGGCATATGTAATGGTTGGTTGAAGGGGAAGTCCCGCCCTAAATGTGCTGATGAGATGATTGGCATACGTAATGGTTGGTTGAAGGGGAAGTCCCGCCCTAAATGTGCTGATGAGATGATTGGCATATGTAATGGTTGGTTGAAGGGGAAGTCCCGCCCTAAATGTGCTTATGAGATGATTGGCATACGTAATGGTTGACTGAAGGGGAAGTCCCGCCCTGAATGTGCTGATGAGATGATTGGCATATGTAATGGTTGGTTGAAGGGGAAGTCCTGCCCTGAATGTGCTGATGAGATGATTGGCGTGCGTCAGGGCCAATAGAAGGGGAAGTCCCTCCCTGAAGGTGGGAAGCCCTGCTCTGATAGGCTCAGGATGTGGATATAAAGGAAGAGGAAGCCGCGTGAGGTCACTCGTGGGTCTTCCTGAGGAAAGCCCGTCTGCTCAGCTCTGACCCGGGACACTGGCGCCTTCGGCTCTTGCAGCTGGCCTTCCACCACGGTCTCTCTGGGGAGTGTCCTGGCCCCTCCATCTTGGCCTGGGGCTGCGTTCTCCACGGTGGCTCTGATTCTGAGGCTCAGCTCTTGGATGCTGCTGGCGCCTCCGTCTCTGCAGGAGTAGGAGGCCGCGGGGGACCTCGAGCTTGGGGTCTGATAAATCCCCTCTGACACCTACACGTCCTGCGAGTTCAGAAAGATTTGATAATGGCAGAGACTCTCAAAGCAAAGAGCTCACGGAAATCCCAGCCTGGATAATACACGCGATGACCCCATCCTTCCATAAATTGCCTTGCAGGGTCCCACAACCTCAGGATGCAGGGGTGTGGATTTACATTGACCTCCTTTTGAGTTCAATGAAACCAGGCAGCCATGTTGTGGGCGGGGCTTGGTTGCTAAGCAGCGGTTGCTGGGACCTGGCAGCCATGTTGGAGGCAGGGCTTGGTTGCTAAGTTGCGGTTGCTGGGACATGGCAGCCATGTTGTGAGCGGGGCTTGGTTGCTAAGGAGTGGTTACTGGGACATGGCAGCCATATTACAGGCGGGGCTTTGTTGCTAAGGAGCGGCCGCTGAGACATGGCAGCCATGTTGGAGGCGGGGCTTGGTTGCTAAGGAGCGGTTGCTGGGACATGGAGCCATGTTGGAGGCGGGGCTTGGTTGCTAAAGAGGGGTTGCTGGGAATATGGTAGCCATGTTGGAGGCGGGGCTTGGTTGCTAAGGAGCGGTTGCTGGGACCTGGCAGCCATGTTGGAGGCGGGGCTTGGTTGCTATGGAATGGTAGCTGGGAGTGTGGTGGCCATGTTGGAGGTGGGGCTTGTTGCTAAGGAGTGGTTGCTGTGGGCGTGGCCTTGGGGGTTATATAAGGTCTCTCCTCCTCCCCCTGCTTTCTCTCTCTTGCTCCCAGGCTCCATGATGTGATCCCAGAGCCCTTGCCCTCTCCTTCTCTCTGCTTCCTGTACACCCGGCCTGATGTGGGGAGGCTGAGACAGGAGGATCGCAGGTTGGAGGCCAGCCTCAACAACTTAGCAAAGAGACCCTCACCCACCCAGTGAGACCCTACTTTAGAATTTTTTTTTTCGGTACTGGGGATTGAACTCAGGGGCATTCTACCTCCGAGCTACACCCCCAGCCCTATTTTTTATTCTTTATTTTGAAACCGAGTCTCACTAAGTTGCGGAGTGCCTCACTAGGTAGCTGAGGCTGGCCGCGAACCCGGATCCTCTGGTCTCAGCCTCCCGAATGCTGGGATTACAAGCATGCGCCACCATGCCCAGCTCCTATTTTTTATTCTTTATTTTGAAACCGGGTCTCACTAAGTTGCGGAGTGCCTCACTAGGTAGCTGAGGCTGGCCTCGAACCCGGATCCTCCGGTCTCAGCCTCCCAAATGCTGGGATGACAAGCATGCGCCACCACGCCCGGCTCCTATTTTAGAATTTAAAAGAAAAAAAATTAAAATAGGGCTGAGTGTGTATCTCAGAGGTAGACTGACCCTGGATTCCATCACCAGCACAAGAAAGAAAGAAAGAAAGAAAGAAAGAAAGAAAGAAAGAAAGAAAGAAAGAAAGAAAGAAAGAAAGAAAGAAAGAAAGAAATGTGAATGTGCCTCACCTCACTGAGACGGTAAATCCTCAGTGGTTGGCAGCAACATGGAAATACTTTCACAAGAACTAGGAATGCAAATATATTCTTAAGAGGATCCACAAAAAAAAAGGGTTTAAAGCAAATTTCTACCTGTTAAAGTAATTGATGTTTAGACTAAAATAAGTGTTATATTCACATCGGTACAGGTGGAAATAAAAGAAAAAAAACAACCCATCGACACGGAGTGCTTTAATGGACTTGTAGAGCGACGGCGGACTTCCATTCGGTGATACGCCCTAAATCAATTTGCTCCTGATTGAAATCGATGTGCGCACATTAGATTTTGATAGAAATTGCATCGCGTAATTACATATATTGATAATAAAAACAAAAAATGCTTTACCAACAAATGGAATGCTCAGAAAGAGGAATGACAAACTTTCTTCTCTCCAAGGCAGAGGCACCTGGAATTTCACATGTATTTTCAAGAAAAAATAGTAGTTTTACATAATACAAAAATATTTTTAAATGTTTAAAAACGAAAATATGTAAAATGCATATATATATAAAGGCCATCATATATATGCTTTTATTATATATATATATATATGTAAAGACCTGCCTAAACATATACAATACATGCATGCATATTATATTCTATATATTTTGTTATATGTTATGTATGAAGGCATATATACCTACTTTTAGTGGTGCATTTTTAAATTATACATCAAAGTGAGTTTACATATTATGTTGTATTATGTATAAAGGCATATATTGGTGCTTTTTTTTTTTTGCGGTACTGGGGATTGAACTCACGGGCATTCTACCTCTGAGCTACACCCTCAGCCCTATTTTTTATTCTTTATTTTGAAACCGAGTCTCACTAAGTTGCGGAGTGCCTCACTAGGTAGCTGAGGCTGGCCTCGAACCCGGATCCTCCAGTCTCAGCCTCCCAAATGCTGGGATGACAAGCGTGCGCCACCACGCCCGGCTCCATCTCTCATTTTTTTAATGAGCCACAGAATTAATTCGAGAAACAAAACCCAAGCCTTTGACTTTCATCCTAGTTTATTCTTAGGGTGAGTTCTCTCTCTCTCTCTCTCTCTCCCTCCCCGTTCAGTCCATGCTCCTGAGTCACTACCACGAAGAAAAACAAAAAAAAAATCTTATATGCAAAACTGCTCATAAAAATCTCAAATATGGGTTTGATGAAGGCTTTGGAAAATACAAAAAATGGGTGGGTGGTGCCGGACTTGGGAGGCTGAGATAGGAGGATGGCAGATTGAAGGCCGGCCTCAGCAGCTTTGCAAAGAGACCCTCAGTCACCTAGTAAGGCCTTGTTTGGAAAATTAAAAAAAAAAAACTCAAAAAAGGGCTGGGAGATTATCTCAGAAGTAGAATGCCACCCGGGGAGATAGAGTTTCTATATGAAAGAAAGAAGGAAGGAAGGAAGGAAGGAAGGAGAAAGAAAGAATGAAAGAAAGAAAAAGAAAGGAAGGAAGGAAAGAAAGAAAGAAAGAAGGAAAGAGATCGGCGCAGACCAGCCAGCTTCAGCTTACTTTCTGTCACTTTTAACACAACGAGACCTGACAGAAGCAGACCGAAAGTGAAATGAGAAAGAGAGGAAAGTAATTGAGGCCGCGCCGTGCAAAATAAGATATTCTAAGCATGCAAACCCATTAAGATAATTGGCTCAAAGCCGCTCAAGTGGAACGCCGCCGAGAGATTTGCAGGAGATGCTCGTAATCCTGCCCTAAGAAAGACTAGGTTTCCTGTTTGTTGAGGGATTTTTTTCTTGTCCTCTTTTCTTTTCCTTTCTTTTATTTATTTATTTATTTATTTATTTATTTTTTTTTATTTTTTTTGTACCAGAGATGAAACCCAGGAGCTACAAGCTCAGCCATGTTTTAATTTTTATCTGCTAAGTTTCTTTTTTTATTTTTTATTTTATTTTATTTTATTTTATTTTATTTTTGCGGTACTGGGGATTGAACCCAGGGGCATTCTACCTCCGAGCTATACCCCCAGCCCTATTTTTTATTCCTTATTTTGAAACAGGGTCTCACTAAGTTGCGGAGTGCCTCACTAGGTAGCTGAGGCTGGCCTCGAACCCGGATCCTCCGGTCTCAGCCTCCCAAATGCTGGGATGACAAGCATGTGCCACCACGCCCGGCTCCCAGTCCTATTTTTTATTTTTTTATTTTGAAACAAGGTCATCATTGCTAAGTTTCCGAGGCTAGGTTTGAACCTGCAAACCTACTGTCTCAGACTCCCAAGTACTGGGATTGTAGGCATTCGCCACCACGCCTGACTACAGAGGGGTATATATATATATATATACATATATATATAAATATATATATATATATAATATGAGCACCTAATAAACATGGTAGCACCTTGCTTATTAGGGTTTTGTCTTTCCTTTCAAAAGAAAGAAAGAAAAACAAAGGAAAAATGAGAGAGGAAGAAAGGAAGGAAGGAGAAAGAAAGAAAGAAAACAAGAAAGAAAGAAAATAAGAAAGAAAGAAGATAAGAAAGAAATAAGACGAAAGATGGAAAGAAAGGAGGAAAGAAAAGGAAAAAGAAATTGAGAAAGAAAAAGAAAAGCCGCCTATACCAGAGGGATTTCTCCCTAAGGTCGAGCTCCTCTCAAAAAAGAAGTAACACACTTCTGTTTATTTAATTAAGATGCTGCACTTGGTTACTGTCTCGTCATTTAATAATTTTGTTTTTGCCATCAGAGGGGTTTTTACGTCTCCTAAATTACTTTAATTTGTTTTGCGAGACGCTTGCAGACACATCAATAATGCCTTGAGCCGGAATTTAAGGAAGGAAAAAAAAAAAAAGCCCAGACTCCTAAATCAAGTCAACTCAGACTCCGCGTGACAGTGCTCCTCGTACACAACCCAGAGATGAAAGCGACTTGGCAGAGGAAGGATCTGTTCAAGTTGTACATAAATCTCAGAAAGAAAGAAAAAATATAATAGTTCATTTCCAGCACATTCTAAGGGACCTTTGGGTAATGGAAACATAGTCCCTTGTAGGATGCTAAGAGTTAAGGAGGAAAATCAGAATCCGTGGTGCGAAGGAAAAAAAAAAAAAAACAAGTAGCCGGGCGTGGTGGTGCACACTTGTCATCCCAGCATTCGGGAGGCTGAGACCGGAGGATCCGGGTTCGAGGCCAGCCTCGGCTACCTAGTGAGGCACTCCGCAACTTAGTGAGACTCTGTTTCAAAATAAAGAATAAAAAATAGGGCTGGGGGTGGAGCTCGGAGGTAGAATGCCCCCGGGTTCAATTCCTAGTACCAAAAAAAAAATCAATAAAATAAAATAGTAGATCAGAAGCAGAATGTGCCTGGGTTCACTCCCCAATACCAAAATATATATGTATAAAATATAATCATATAATAATTATAATGTATAATATATAACATATATGATATATATTATTTAAAATATTTAATAATATTTAAATAATTCATATACAATATATAATAATATAATATAATGATTATAATATATAGCATATAATATATGATATGTAATATATTATTTAAAACATTTAATAATATTTAAATAATTCATATATAACATATAATAATATAATATAATATCATAATAACATATACCATATGGCATATGGTATATATTATATAAACTATTGAATACTATTTAAATAATTCATATATACATGATTCATATATAATGTATAACATATAATATATGACATATAATACATATTATTTAAATCTTTGATAATATTTAAATAAGTCATCTATTAAACGTATTTCTAAAACGTTTAAAATGTTGAATAATATTTAAGTAAGATATATTACAATATATAATACACATTCCATAAAGTAATTAACCCACCGCCTTTTCAGTCCTGAAGAAAAGAAGACATTGGTACATTTATTAACAAACATAAGTTCGTTACCGTGATCTTGGGGGCTCCGTAATTTATGAAGTAATTAATTCTGACTGAAACAATTATTTACTTGAAACTCAATTTTGCTCCGCGGAACTCAACGTACTGTTTCCTCGGCAGGGCCTAATAAAGTTCTGATGTAATTACTAATTAGTTCCAGGCATGACAAATGTTTTAATTAAAATCGCTGAGACGGCTCGGCATTGATCACACTGTATTTTTTTTTTAATTTTCTCATCTCTGCCCATTATTTACTTTTTGTTCGACTCGTCCTCACCCGTCTCTTGAATCTCATCCTGAAGATGGAAACTCGTACCCAGGCGTGGTGGTGCACGCTTGTAATCCCAGCATTCGGGAGGCTGAGACCGGAGGATCCGGGTCGCGACCAGCCTCAGCTACCTAGTGAGGCACTCCGCAACTTAGTGAGACTCAGTTTCAAAATAAAGAATAAAAAATAGGGCTGGGGGTATAGCTCGGAGGTAGAATGCCCCTGAGTTCCATCCCCAGTACCGCAAAAAAAAAAAAAGATGGAAACCCGTATATCAAAGGCAGCTTCAATCTGGCAATGACGACATGGGGGCTACGCAGTCTACAACATACTAAAACTCGGGTTCGGCTTCTCAAACTCTCCTCGACTTCGCCCAGTTTGCAGAATCGGCTGACTTCTAATTTCCTTCCCCGAAAAACCCGTGTATTCAAGAACCACAAGGCCGACGCAAGAGCACAGAGGCAGAGCGTCGGGCTAGAGCTTGCCGACTGGGATCCTTTCGGAGAAACGCAATGAATCCAAATACCGGACGACTTCAACCTAGAGGAGGAAACACTTATGCGCTCACGGCTTTCTTGGAGATTTCGGGCTTCAGTCCAGGTCAGGCTAGGTCTGGGGAGATCAGGACAAGGTCATGGCGGCGTTAGGGAGCAGAGAGAGGGAGAGAGAGGAGTCGGCTCTCACATCATGAAGACCAGAAGCAAGAGGGAGAGAAAGCACGGGGAGGAGGGACCTTATATAGTCCCCAAGGCCACGCCCCCAGCAACCGCTCCTTAGCAACCAAGCCCCGCCTCCAACATGGCTACCACGCCCCCAGCAACCGCTCCTTAGCAACCAAGCCCCGCCTCCAACATGGCTGCCACACCCCCAGCAACCGCTCCTTAGCAACCAAGCCCCGCCTCCAACATGGCTGCC
>PVLC010021845.1:0-27438 GCA_004027655.1 Graphiurus murinus
AAAAAAAAAAAAAAAAAAAAAAAAAAAAAAAAAAAAAAAAATAGGGCTGGGGGTGTAGCTCGGAGGTAGAATGCCCCTGAGTTCAATCCCCAGTACCACAAAAAAAAAAAAAAAAAGTCTTTAGTCTTCTTTCAACCTAATAGAATTCTACATTTGAAATAATTTTCCTTCAGAATTTTACAACTGTTTGTCCATGTCTTTTAACTGTTGTCATGCAGGTGAGGGAGATTCCCATTCCTTAAACTTTTTCTTTTCCTCTGAGTTCTAGGAATTTTTCTATAGGTAATTCTCTCATTGTTCTGCCCCCCCCCCCCAATAGGGATTGAACCCAGAGACATTCTACCTCCAAGCTACACCTCCAGCCCTGTTTTTTATTCTTTATTTTGAAACAGAGTCTCACTAAGTTATAGAGGGCCTCACTAAGTTGAGGCTGGCCACGAACCTGTGATCCTCTGTCCCAGCTTCCCAAATACTAGGATTACAAGCATATACTACCATACCCAGCTTGGAATGCCTTTTAGTTGCATGTTGTACCTCCTGGTTTGGCTTTTCTTACTTTCATTCCTTTGATTTTTTTTTTTAACTTACTTTTAAGATATTTCCTCTACTTTATTTTCTCTTTTTTTTTTTTTTTTTGCAGGGGGGTGGTACTGGAGATTGAACCCAGGGGCATTATGCCTCCGAGCTCCACTCTCAGCTATAGTTTTATTTTGAAACAGATCTGCTAAATTGCTGAGGTTCTCCCTAAGTTGCTGAGGTGGTCCTTGAACCTGTGATACTCCTGTCTCAGCTTCAGTACTAGGATTACAGGCATGTACCACCGTGCCCAGCTTCTTCTAACTCTTCTATAGATTTTTTTTTTTTAATTTCTGTGCTCTCTGAATATTCTTTTCTCTTTTTTGGGGTGGTGGTGGTACTGTGGATTGGACCTAGGGCATTTTACTTCCAAGCAACACCCTCAGCCCTATTTATTTTTATTTTTGAAACGGTCCTGCTAGGTTGATGAGTCTCACTGCTTGCTGAGGCTGTCCTCGAACCTGTGATCCTCCTGTTTCAGGCTCGCCAGTACACTGATTGCTGGCATGCACCACCACACCCAGCTTTTTTTTTGTAATAGTAGAGATTGAACCCACAGACATTCTACCTCAGAGCTATACCTCCAGCTCTTTTTTTTTTTGAAACAGGGTCTCTTTAGGTTGCTGAGAGTCTTGCTGTGTTGCTGAGGCTATTCCTTGATTGTGCAGTCTTCCTGTCTCAGCCTCCCAAATTGAATATTCTTTTTATTTTATTTTTTTTAATTTTTATTTATTTATTTATTTTTTGCAGTACTGGGGATTGAACTCAGGGGCATTCTACCTCGGAGCTATACCCCCAGCCCTATTTTTTATTCTTTATTTTGAAACCGAGTTTCACTAAGTTGCGGAGTACCTCACTAGGTAGCTGAGGCTGGCCGCAAACCCGGATCCTCTGGTCTCAGCCTCCCAAATGCTGGGATTACAAGCGTGCGCCACCACGCCTGACTTGAATATTCTTTTTAAAATAGGATCTTGTTTTTTGATTTCATGAATGTAGTATCTTTTCGCCTCTGTTTGCTTTGGTCTTGTTCATATAAATTTTTTTCTATTAATGGTTGGTACTTCTTGGTTTTCCCTTCATACTTCTACTAAAGAGAGAGGAAAAACCTTAGCAGAAGGCCTTATTTGCTATGGCAGGGCTTATCAGCTGGAGGGCTTCACTGTAAACTTACTGAGTGGCAATGTGGCTATTTTGTTATGAAGTCTTTTCATGCCAGTATTTTTAAGTCTCTTCTCGGGCAGTGTCTTTCTCCAAAGAGGATCCATCTAATTTATTACCTGAGGCAGATAAATTTGTCTGTCACAGTTTTGGAGGTAAGGCAGGGGAATTTGGTAGGGAAGTCTCACTGTTTAGTATATCAACTTTATTTTTTTTTCTTCTGTTTTTTGGGCAACTCTTATTCTGATAGATGATTTCAAATAGACACTGGCTTATTTCATTTTCCCCAGCTTGTATATAAATATTTTAAATTTCTTTATTTCTGTCCTTTACTTCACCCTTGCCTTCTAGTGTACCTGATACCTCTTTCTGCTTTAGATATTTCTAGAAAATAAAGTCTTTGTCTCCTGTGCAGGTCAGAAGATGCCACCTCTGCTGAGGGTGAAGGGCAGGATCTCACCTTTATGGATTTTTTTTTTTTGTGGTACTAGGAATGGAATCCAGGGGCATTCTACCTCCGAGCTATACCCCCAGCCCCAATTTTTTTTTTTTTTTTTTTTTTGCGGTACCAGGGATTGAACTCAGGGGCATTTTACTTCCGAGCTATACCCCCAGTCCTATTTTTTATTCTTTATTTTGAAACCGAGTCTCACTAAGTTGCGGAGTGCCTCACTAGGTAGCTGAGGCTGGCCGTGAACCCGGATCCTCCGGTCTCAGCCTCCCGAATGCTGGGATTACAAGCGTGCGCCACCACGCCCGGCTCCAATTTTTTATTCTTTATTTTGAAACAGGGTTTCACTAAGTTGCAGAGAGCCTCATTAAGTAGCTGAGGCTGGCCTCGAACCCAGATCCTCCAATCTCAGCCTCCCAAGTACTGGGATTACAAGCGTGTGCCACCATGCTCAGCTTCCATGAATTCTTTTTGTAGACCTTACTCTGTTTTCCAGCTCCACTCTTGACTCCTAGTTTTGGAAAAACTTAGTACTTCTGATGTTTTAACCTTTCTGAAAGATTCTTCTGGTTTATTACACATTTTTTTTTTCTTTTCTATACTAGGGATTGAACCTAGTGCTTTGTGCGTGCCAGGCAAAGTGCTCTAGTACTAAGCTACACTCCCAGACCTTTTATATTTTATTTTTTGAGAATGGGTCTCACTAAGTTGTTCTGTCTGGCCTTGAACTTGGGATTCTCCTCCCAAGTCCTGGGATTAAATAGACATGAGCCGCCACATGGCTCACATTCTATTTTTCTAAGTCATTTAAAACTTCTGTTTGCTTACATTTTCCACAGTTTTCTTGATCTCTTTCATTTATTGTTGGCATTCTCTTCTCCTCCTCCTTGTGGATATATATCTTCTTTATTGCTTTACTATAATTTTAGTGGGGGTTTATTAGAGAATGAAAATAAATCTATTTAGTCTACTGTGTTTAACTGTAATCCTCAGTATAATGTTTCATCATTTTATATTTCTTTTTTGTTTGTTTTTTGTTTTTGCTGCACTGGGGATTGAACTCAGGGGCATTCTACCTCCGAGCTATACCCCCAGCCCTATTTTTTTATTCTTTATTTTGAAACCGAGTCTCACTAAGTTGCGGAGTGCCTCACTCGGTAGCTGAGGCTGGCCGCCATTTTATATTTCTAATACGCACTTTTTTAACTCTTACGAAATTACTCTGCCGGGTGTGGTGATGCATGCTTGTAATCCTAGTACTCGAGAGGCTGAGATAAGAGGATCGCAGGTTCGAGGCCAGTGTCAGCAATTTATCAAGACCCTATGTCAAAATAAAAAATAAAATAGGGTAGGTGTAGCTCAGTTAGAATGCCTTTGGGTTCCATTCCCAGTACTATCAAAAAACAGATAAAAATAAAAATGACTTGATTCTTTCTACTTATTTTCAGAAATTAAAACTTGCTTCACTTCTGAATTTCTCTTAAATGTCTTAAAGTAATATTTTAAAAATATAACAATTATTATATGAATCATATGCTATAAAACTATCATATAGGGAAAGAAATGTCCTTGATATTTATATCGTAGGAACGGGTAACCAGAGTATTACCTGATGATAATATTTTGTCTTTCATTCCCTTAAGGTTCAAAAATCTACTTTATTTCATGCGTGTGACCTTTCACTATTTTCACATCAAATGCTTGATCCTCTAATTACTAGTGTTGTTTGAATTTGGACATCCACGAGCATTTAGATTGTTAAATTATTTGTTATATAGGAAAAATACCAAAATTATTGGTTATGTAGAAAAACTACCAAATCGTTGTCTTTTAGCTTTATTTTGTAGTGTTGCTAATCAACTTCTGTGGAGTAACGAGACTTTGGGTGCTTCATGTTTGCTGTAGGCATTTTCGGAGAGTTCTCTTAAAGTCACTTCAAAAGGATTTACATGAGGAAATGAACTACATTACTGCAATAATTGAGGAACAGCCCAAAAACTATCAAGTTTGGTAAGATGGAAATATGTTATCCTGTTAATAGTACTTGCCAGAAGGTAGTGACCTAGTCAGGAATTTTTTGTTTGTTTCTGATTTATTTATTTATTTATTTTCAGTGCTGAGCATCTAACCCAGGACCTTATACATGCTAACATGCTAGGCAAGCATTCTAACACTGAACTACTTCCCCAACCCTCTTTTTTTAAAATTTTTATTTATTGTACTAGGAATTGAACCCAGGGGCATTCTACCTCTGAGCTACGTTTCCAGACCTTTTTATTTTTTGTTTTGAAACAGGATCTTGCTAGGTTGCTGAGGGCTGTCCTCAGACTTGCGATCCTTCTGTCTCATTGTCCTAAGTACTGGGACTACAGGCATGCATTACCATGCCTGGCTCCTGGCCGTCTATAATTTTAGTACTTTACATAGGGGTTCATGTCACCTCATAGGATCGTTAGGAGAATTGTGGTTTGAATCTGGAATGTGCCCAAAGGCTCCTATGTTGAAGGGTTGGTCCCCAGTGCAGCAATGCTCAGAGGCGGGCTTTGGGGGAGTGATTGGATCTTGAGAGCTCTAACCTTATCAATGGTTTAACTCATTGATGGATTCGTAGCTAAAGAGACTACTGGAAAGTGGTGGAAATGGGAGGAGGTAGGACTTAGTTGAAGGGAGTGGGTCCTTGGTTCATGTCCCTGTATACTGTATCTTACTGTAGCCCCTTCCCTTCTTTGTCTCTCCTCCCTGCCCACCCTGAGTTACTGTGCTCTACCATGCCCTTTCACCATGATGTTCACCACAGGTGCATAATCAACAGAGCCAAGTGATCATGGACTGAAATCTCTGAAACTGCAAGCCTAAGTAAATCTTTTAATTGATTTTGACCAGACGTGGTGGTACACACCTATAATCCCAGTACTTTGAGGCTGAGACAGGAGGATCACAGGTTCTAGGACAGTCTCAGCATGTAGTGAGACTGATGAACCTAGGGAGACCTTGTTTCAAAAGTAAAAATAAAAAATTGGGATGGGGGTGTAGCTTGGAGGTAGAATGCCCCTGGTTTCAATCCCCAGTACCGCCCCATGCACACAAAAATTTCTCAGGTATTTTGTCACAGTGGCAAATAGCTGACTAATACAAGGGTTAAATAGATAATATTTAGCTGTGTGTGGTGTCAGACACTTGTGATCCCAGTACTTGGGAGGCTGAGACAGGAGAACCATGGGTTCAAAGCCAGCCTCAGAAATTCAGTGATTTCAAATAATAAATTTCAGTGTTTTCAAATAATAAAGTAAAAAGGTCTGAGCATGTAGCTGGCAGGTAGAATGCTCCTGGGTTCAATCCCCAGTACTAAAAAAAATAAATAAATGAGATAACCTTGTTCAGTGTTCATAGCTTTTCCTGACCCACAGTTAACCCTTGAATGTTTGGCTACTATTATCATTTAAAGTTTCAGCATCACTCTGCAAAACTGCTACAGTCAGAAAAAATTTTGAGTTAAGAATTCTAAAAAAGAGCTGGACGTGGTGGTGCACGCTTGTAATTCCAGCATTTGGGAGGCTGAGACTGGAGGATCTGGGTTCCCGGCCAGCCTCAGCTACCTAGTGAGTCCCTCCGCAACTTAGTGAGACCCTGTTTCAAAATAAAGAATACAGAATAGAGCTGCGAGTATAGCTCGGAGGTAGAATGCCCCTGATTTCAATCCCCAGTACTGCAAAAAAAAACAGAAACAGGGTCTCAGTAAGTTTCAGGGTGCCTGACTAGGTAGCTGAGGCTGGCCTCGAACCCGGATCCTCCAGTCTCAGCCTCCCAGATGCTGGAATTACAAGTGTGCTCCACCATGCCCGGCTTCAACCTCAGCTATTTAGTGAGGCACTCTGCAACTTAGTGAGACCCTGTTTCAAAATAAAGAATAAAAAAAAATAGGGTTGGGGGTGTAGCTCAAGGTAGAATGTCCCTAGGTTCCATCCCCAGTACTGGAAGAAAAAAAAAGTTTCAGAAAAGGCCAGGCGTGGTGGCCCACACTTGTAATCCTAGTACTTGGGAGGCTGAGACAGGAGGATCGCAGGTGCATGGCTAGACTCAGCTATTAGGTGAGGCCCTCCACAATTTAGTGAGACCCTGTTTCAAGATAAAGAATAAAAAATAGGGCCGGGGAGCCGGGCGTGGTGGCGCACACTTGTAATTCCAGCATTTGGGAGGCTGAGACCGGAGGATTCGGGTTCACAGCCAGCCTCAGCTACCTAGTGAGGCACTCCGCAACTTAGTGAGACCTTGTTTCAAAATAAAGAATAAAAAATAGGACTATAAAAAATAGGTATAGCTCGGAGGTAGAATGCCCCTGAGTTCAATCCTCAGTACCGAAAAAAAAAAAAAAAAAAAGGGCTAGGGGTATAGCTCAGAGGTAGAATGCCTCTGGGGTCAATCCCCAGTACCGCAAAAAAAAAAAAAAGTTTCAGATAACCGAACATAAACGTTGTAGATGTCTCATCTTGGCAGGAGAAGGGCTGCGTGTTTGTTTAGCACTACAGGCATTCATAGGAGCACTGGGCAGCAAGTGTGATAGGAACATCAACCAGCACCGTGGTATCACATCTGGAGACCTCAGCCTGTGGGGGTTGGGGTGACTGAGAGAGTAGCCCTGAACCCCTAAGCTTCTGATCAGTGAAAGGTCTGCCAGTGAAAAGAACTGACCTTTAAGCCGGGCGTGGTGGCGCACGCTTGTAATCCCAGCATTTGGGAGGCTGAGACTGGAGGATCCAGGTTCTCGGCCAGCCTCAGCTATCTAGTGAGGCACTCCGCAACTTAGTGAGACCCTGTTTCAAAGTAAAGAATAAAAAATAGGGCTGGGGGTGTAGCTCGTAGGTAGAATACCCCTGAGTTCAATCCCTAGTACCGCAAAAAAAAAAAAAAAAATAGTGCTGGGGGTATAGCTCAAAGGTAAAATGCTTCTGAGTTCAATCCCCAGTACCGCAAAAAGAAAGGAATTCTAAAAAAGGTTGGGAATATAGTTCTTTAGTAGAGGGTTTGCCTAACATGCAAAGCCCTGCCTTCCCCAGCACTGCAAAAACAAATCTGAAAAGTGTTTTCTCTTTGGTATATTATAAAGTGATTTTCTAGTATTTTAACCTTTCAAAAAAATTTTTTTTTAAATTTTGGTACTGGGGATTGAACCCAGGGGCATTCTGCCTCCGAGCTACACCCCAACCCCATTTTTTATTCTTTATTTTGAAACAGGGTCTCCCTAAGTTGCAGAGGGCCTCACTAGGTAGCTGAGGCTGGCCGGGAACCCAGATCCTCCAGTCTCAGCCTCCCAAATGCTGGGATTACAAGCGTGCACCACCACGTCCATCTTTTTTTAGAATTCTTAACTCAAAATTTTTTCTGACTGTAGCAGTTTTGAGAGTGATGCTGAAACTTTAAATGGTAATAGTAGCCAAACATTCAAGGGTTAACTATGGGTCACGACACCTGGCTTTCAAAAACTTCTTTTTTTCTTTTGCAGTACTGGGGGTTGAACTCAGGGGCATTTTACCTATGAGCTATATTCCCAGCCCTATTTTTTATTCTTTATTTTGAAACAGGGTCTAAGATGTGGAGTGCCTCACTAGGTAACTGAGGCTGGACTCGAACCTGGATCCTCCGGTCTCAGCCTCCCAAATGCTGGGATTACAAGCGTGCGCCACCGTGCCCGGCTCAAAAACTTTTTATTAGTGCTGATATACAAAATTGAACCCAACACAGTGTAAAGAGGAAAAGAAATCATAAAACCAATTATTTTGTAGAGCAGTGTAAAAGTAAAATGGTAGAGTTTATTTACAGAATGTATTTATTCTAGGAATTCAGCCCCTAAATTAGCTTGGACAGAAGTATGGGGATTGCTAAGACAGGAGGATTGCAGGTTTGTGGCCAGCTTCAGCAACTTAATGAAGCCCTCCACAACTTAGTGAGACCCTGTTTCAAAATAAAGAATAAGCTGAATTTGGAGACAGGCACTTGTAATCTCAGATTTGGGAGGCTGAGACACAATCATCATAGGTTCGCCACCAGCCTTAGCAACTTAGCGAGACCCTGTTTCAAAACATAAAGTAAAAAAGAGCTGATGGTGTAGCTCAGAGGTACAGTGTCCCTGGTACAATTCCCAGTAACACACACACACACACACACACACACACACACACACACACACACACACAGATTGGGATTGTTAGCATCATGGAGTAGGGGCACAGAGAACAGTTTGGACAGCACCCAGAGTACAGGGAGCACCTGTGAATGGTCACTGCTGCGGTGGTGGTTGTGCTGATGCAGAAGAGACAGCATGGCAGTATGGCATGCCAAGAGTGGTGTTCACTTTCTGTGCCACCAACTGCCTGCTCAGGACATAGGAGTTACCACCATTTTATCTTTTCTCAAAATGATTTCCCACACACATCTTGGTAGCTTTGTACCAAGATTTTAGGGCCAGGGATATAGCTCAGTGATAGAGTGCTTGCCTAGCATCTGTGATTCCCTGAGTTTAATCCCCAGCTCTGAAAATAAAAATAAAAAATTAAGCTGGGTGTGGTGGCACACACTTGTAATCCCAGTACTTGGAAGGCTGAGACTGGAGGATCCGGGTTCGCACCAGCCTCAGCTACTTAATGAGGCCCTCCGCAACTTAGTGAGACCCTGTTTCAAAATAAAGAATAAATAGCCGGGCGTGGTGGCGCACGCTTGTAATCCCAGCAGCATTCGGGAGGCTGAGACCGGAGGATCTGGGTTCGCGGCCAGCCTCAGCTACCTAGTGAGGCACTCCACAACTTAGTGAGACCCTGTTTCAAAATAAAGAATAAAAAATAGGGCTGGGGGTATAGCTCGAAGGTAGAATGCCCCTGAGTTCAATCCCCAGTACCGCAAAAAAAAAAAAAAAAAGAAATCCCAAAACAAAAAAACTTACTCTACAGAATTAAGGTGCATTTATGTAAAATATATATATTATATATATATATATATATATAAAGCCGGGTGTGGTGGCGCACGCTTGTAATCCTAGTACTTGGGAGGCTGAGACTGGAGGATCTGTGTTTGTGGCGAGCCTTAGCTACTTAGTGAGGAGGTACTCTGCAACTTAGTGAGATCCTGTTTCAAAATAAAGAATAAAAAAAAAAATGGTACTGGGGGTGTTGCTTAGAGGTAGAATGCCCCAGTACCACACACACACAAAAAGAAGCTATAAAATCCAGACATCAAAGGCATTCTCAGTATTTAATTACATCTAATATCTAATTTTTGGTTATAGAGAATAGCTTTTGTTTTCTGGGTACTGCAGACATTGTCATTAACATCTCATAACTCATTCTTAACACAAACCCACCCCACCCAAAGCAACTGCTATTGAAAACTCAGCAGTGTTTTAATTTTGATTTTTTTTTTTTTTTTTTTTTTTTTTTGTGGTACTGGGGATTGAACTCAGGGGCATTCTATCTCTGAGCTATACCCTCAGCCTTTTTTTTTTTTTTTTTTTTTTTGTGGTGGTGGTACTGGGGTTTGAACCCAGAGACATTCTACCTCTGAGCTATACCCTCAGCCCTATTTTATTTTTTATTTTGAAACAGGTCTCACTAAGTTACAGAGGGCCTCACTAAGTAGTTGAGACTGGATGTGAACCTGCCATCCTCCTGTCTCAGCTTCCCAAATACTGGGATTACAAGCATGTGCCACTATGCCTGGCTTCCCCCAGCCCTGTTTTAGTTTTTATTTTGAAACAGAGTCTAAGTTGTTTGAGGCTGGCCTTGAACCTGTGATTTTTCTGTCTCAGCTTCCCAAGTATTGAGATTATAGGCCACTATACCCGGCTTTATTTTATTTTAAGAAAGGGTCTCTCCCAGCATTTGGGAGGCTGAGACCAGAGGATCTGGATTCACAGCCAGCCTCAGCTACCTAGTGAGGCCCTCTGCAACTTAGTGAGACCCTGTTTCAAAATAAAGAATAAAAAATAGGGCTGGGGGTATAGCTCAGAGGTAGAATGCCCCTGAGTTCAATCCCCAGTACTGCAAAAAAAAAAAAAAAAGTGTATTTCAGTAGTTTCTAGTCTGTTTGCAGATATGTGCAACTATCATCACAGGTTTTTGTTTTTGTTTTTGTTTTGTGGTGCTGAGGATGGAACTCAGGACCTCACACCTGCTAGGCTCTACTAGAGAGCTACCCTTCCAGGCCCCACAGTGAATTTTATAACATTTTCACTTACACATTTCTAGAACTATTTTAGCTAAAGAAAATTGCAAGAATGGATCCCAGTATAAAACTCTTAAAAGTATTTTCCTGGTATAGAAACTCCTTTTAACAAACTTGCAATTTGTCAAAGCTATTTATTTGCTAGGGTAGAAGTGAATTCATTCTGCCCACTAACTCAGTGGAATGAAAAGTTGCTTGTATGGTGACATTTTGAACTTGGAAACTGACAAACAATTTAAGTACAGTAACTTCTGTTTTTGACAAAATAGTCTCACAATTCCTCTAGTCTTTGCTCAGGGCTCTTGAGCAGAGCTTTGTGGTTGTAAAAAGATAACTGCACTTTCAAGTTTAGCTTGAGATAAACCATGTTTAGCCCTAAGTGTCTAGTTTTACACATAAATCACTGTTATATGTTTCTCAGGTCTTAGTGTTACGAAATTTTTATTTCTTGTGGGTTACCTTTTCTTTGCAGTAGTCTTGAGAATTAGATGGAGATTTTTTTTTTTTTTCAGCACTGGAGATTGAACTCAGGGGCATTCTACCTCCAAGCTACACCCCCAGCCCTATTTTTTTATTCTTTATTTTGAAACAGGGTCTCACTAAGTTGGGAAGTGCCTCACTAGGTAGCTGAGGCTGGCCGGGAACCCGGATCCTCCAGTCTCAGCCTCCCAAATGCTGGGATTACAAGCAGGTGCCACCACACCCGGCTGAGATTTTGTTTCTTGAGTGTCCTCACACATCACCTAGTACAACGCAGGTGGCCAATATGTTGATTTTTGAGTAAATTAACACAAAACTTCTCTCCCTTCTTCTCTTTCCTTTTCTCCCTTCTTAGGCATCATAGACGAGTATTAGTGGAATGGCTGAAAGATCCATCTCAGGAGCTTGAGTTTATTGCTGATATTCTTAATCAGGATGCAAAGAATTATCATGCCTGGCAACATCGACAGTGGGTTATTCAGGTATTGCCTTTCTTCCTTCCTTGTTACAGTGTTTTTCAGAATTTTATTTATTTACTTATTTATTTTTGTGGTACTGGGGATTGAACTCAGGGGCATTCTGCCTCTGAGCTATACCCCCAAGCCCTATTTTTTATTCTTTATTTTGAAACCGAGTCTCACTAAGTTGCGGAGTGCCTCACTAGGTAGCTAAGGCTGGCCTCGAACCTGGATCCTCCGGTCTCAGCGTCCCGAATGCTGGGATTACAAGCGTGCGCCACCACGCCCGGCTCAGAATTTTATTTTTTAACTTAATTAAATAATTAAAAGTACTATTAAAGACTAAGTATATTTCTGACCGAAAATACACATGTAAATCATTACACACAACATAATAAAGAATTGTTAAGATACATAATTAAGCTGGGCGTGGTGGCACATGCTTATAATTCAAGTACTTGAGAGGCTGATACAGGAGGATCACAAGTTTGAAGCCAGCCTCAGCAAGTTAGTGAGGCCTTTAGCAACTTACGAAGACCCTACTTCCAAATAAAATAGGGATGGGAGTGTAGCTTAGAGGGAGAATGCCCCTGGGTTCAATACCCAGTACTGAAAAAAAAAAGAAGATAAATAAAACCTCACATTCTTCATGTTGATTAACCTTTGTAATCTCTTTGAATATGTTGGTGAGTAGCTTCATATTAAAGAGTAATAGCAAATTTTCTTTACTTATTTTTTTTTTTTTTTGGTACTGGAGATTGAACCCAGGAGCATGCTGCCACTGAGCTATACTCCAGCCCTATTTTATATATTTTGAAACAAGGTCTTGCTAAGTTACTGTGCACTGACCTGTGATCCTCTTGTCTTAGCCTTCTAAGTACTGGGATTACAGGCAAGCACAATGCCCAGCTATAGTAAATTTTTAATATATTTTAGATTGAATTCTCATCACATCTTATATTTGCTAGCAGATTGAGTACCAAAAGTAGTAACATTTTAATGCTGCTGTTTTAATTAACAAAGGAATATTACATATTAAGATTTCTGCATATGTAAACTTTGAAATATGATTTTATAGCAACTATTATATATTTTATTTATGGCTCTCTGTTGAAATTTTATGCAAAATCCTGAATAGAATTGTTATAACTCCTACTCTACACATTTTATTTTTTCTAGCAAACAATTCTAGTGTTGTTTCTTGTGATTCCCTTCCCCAGGATCGCAACATTTTCCACTATTCATTATACTAGGAGAATTATGCCAAATACTTGCTACTTAAAACTTTAAATGTCTTCATATTTAATTAAAAGATTACATTTTCTAAGCTTTTTTGATTTTTTTTTTTTTTTTTTTTTTTTTTTTTTTTTTTTTTTTTTTTTTTTTTTTTTTTTTTTGGTACTGGGGATTGACCCAGGGGCATTCTACCTCCAAACTACACTCCCAGCCCTATTTTTTTTTGTGTGTGTGTGGTACTGGGGATTGCACTCAGGGGCATTCTACCTCCGAGCTACACCCCAAGCCCTATTTTTTATTATTTATTTTGAAACAGGGTCTCACTGAGTTGCAGAGGGCCTCACTAAACTGAAGCTGGCTGCGAACCCGGATCCTCCTGTCTCAGCTTCCCACGTACTGGGATTACTTTTTAAAAAGTTGTGTTGGGAGCCACCACGCCTGGCTCTCCCAGCCCTATTTTTAAATTTTTATTTTGAAACAGGGTCTCATAAGGTTGATGAAACTCTCACTATTTGCTGAGGCTGTCCTCCAACCTGTTATCCTGCTGTCTCATCCTCCCAAGTACTGGGGGCATGTGATACCATACCTGGCTTAAAAATTTTAATCATATAAAGTCACATATACACATATCACATACACATACATCCCATCTACCTACTACTGCAGTAGCTTGAGAAATAGAATATTAACCAGTATCTTTTTTTTTTTTTTTCAGTACTGAGGATGGAACCCGGGGGCATTTTACCTCCGAGCTACAGCCCCAGCCCTATTTTCTATTCTTTATTTTGAAA
This sequence comes from Graphiurus murinus, assembly GCA_004027655.1. Taxonomy (NCBI): domain Eukaryota; kingdom Metazoa; phylum Chordata; class Mammalia; order Rodentia; family Gliridae; genus Graphiurus; species Graphiurus murinus. Next base: position 13,362 of record PVLC010021845.1, read on the forward strand.
CAGGGTGTCACTAAGTTGTGGAGGGCCTCACTTAAGCAGCTTAGGCTGGCCTCGAACCCGGATCCTCCAGTCTCAGCCTCCCAAATGCTGGGATTACAAGCGTGCGCCACCACGCCCGGCTACCAGTATCTTTGAAAGACCATCTTACCCTGTATGTTTCTTACTGAAATGATGAAAGGTTCCCATGAGAGTGGATTCCAGAATATCCTTTATCCTTCAATTGTGTTATAGTTTGAAAGTTTCTATGAGTAAACTACATGTAATTTTCTCCTTTGTTTTTACATTTGTTCTGGTTTTACATTTATTATGGATCTATTATGGTTTTATATGTTTACAACATAAATTTTTTTTTTGGTAGTACTTGGAGGTTGACTCCAGGGGCATTTTACCTCTGAACTATCCTCCCCCGCCCCAGTCCTTTTTTATTTTTTTGTTTGGAAACAAATTTGCTAGGTTGCTGAAAGCCTTACTACATTGCTGAGGCTGTTTCTGAACCTGTGATCCTCCTGTCTTATCCTCCCAATTACTAGGATTACAGGCGTGTTCCACCATACCCGGCTCTGACATAACTTTTTTTTTTCTTTTTGAGGTACTGGAAATTGAACCCAGGGGCATTCTACCTCTGAGCTACACCCCCAGTCCTATTTTTTATTCTTTATTTTGAAACAGGGTCTCACTAAGTTGCGGAGAACCTCACTAAGTAGCTGAGGCTGGCCGAAAACCTGCGATCCTCCAGTCTCAGCCTCCCAAGTACTGGGATTACTTTTTAAAAAGTAATTTCAACTATAGTGAGGAGCATGTGAATTCTGATAACTAGTCAATCTTGTGTGTGTGTGTGTTTTTTACTGGGGATGGAACCCAGGGGCATTATACCACTGAGATATACTCTTGGCCCTATTTTCTTTTTTATTTTGAAACAAGGTCTAAGTTGCTGAGGCTCACCTCAAACCTGAGATTCTCCTGTCTCACCTCCCAAGTACTGGGATGTCAAGCATGTGCCACCACGCCCGGCTGTGAATCTGTATTTTTTATGCTAAATAGAAAGGAATCACTTGTCTCAATGTTGAAGTGGTACATATGTACAATGTACATTCCTTTTTTTGTTTTTATCAGTATTGGGGTTTGATGGGCATTCTCACTAAGTTACTTAAAAGTCTCACTATATTTCTGAGGCTGGCCTCAGAAATATTTTAAATTTTTGTGATACTGGGGATTGAACCCAGGGCATTCTACTTCTAAGCTACATCCCCAAGCCCCCCACCCCCTTTTTTTTTTTTTTGCGGTACTGGGGATTGAACTCAGGGCCATTTTACCTCCGAGTTACACCCCAACCCTAATTTTTTTTTTTTTTTTTTTTTTGCGTTCTACCTCCGAGCTACACCCCCAGCCCTATTTTTGATTCTTTATTTTGAAACCGAGTCTTACTAAGTTGCAGAGTGCCTCACTAGGTAGCTGAGGCTGGCCGCGAACCCGGATCCTCTGGTCTCAGCCTCCCGAATGCTGGGATTACAAGCGTGCGCCACCACGCTCGGCTCACATGAACATTTGAAATTGATATAAGTCAGCATTTGTCAAGCAGTGGGGCTTATGTCCCTTTGGGACATTTGACAGTGTTTGGAGGCACATTTGGATGTCACGGGTAGGAGCATTGTACTGTTGGCCTCTAGAGGGTAGAAGACAGGGATGATGTTAAATAAACATCCTAAAATGCGCAGGACAGCCCCACAACAAAAAAATCATCTGATTCAGGTTGTTAATAGTGCTGAGGTTGAGAAACCCTGATGTAAGTCTATTTCTATCTGGAAAGCTATTTTTAAGTATTTGGATTATTTTCAGTAAGGACTTAATGAATTCACTAATTATACTCTGATCACTTAAAATGGGAATATGAGATAGCTCTTTAAAAAATATTTTAAGACTTAACCTTTATAAATGTGACAGAACTTTAGTTTTATTTTGTCCTTTGCAATACTAAGGATTCAACCCTGGGCCTTGCACATGCTACACTAGCACTCTAATACTGAGCTACATGCCCAGCCCTTTTTATTTTATTTTGAGACAGGGTCTCACTAAATTTTCTGGATTAGCCTCAACCTTGCAGTCCTCCTGCCTCAGTCTCCCAAGTAGCTGGGATTATAGGTTTTTACCATCATACCTGACAGAATTTTAATTTGAAAATCAATTATAAACATGGTATTTGTCATTAATGCTTTAAAGTTAACCATACTAATGCTTCTCAAGGAAAGGAGTTGAGGACCTATCTATCCCCCAGTCCACCATAGATTAGGTGTTTTTTATTATATTTTATATGTATCCTATTTGTGTAAGATGCAATAAAAGTGAATTACTTTGAAAATGAAATAAACATACATGTGGAATACTACTCAGCAATAAAATGAAATGAACTATTGATATGCTTAACCACTTGGTTACATCTCAAGGGAATTGTATTTAGTAGAAAAAGATAGTCTCAAAAGGTTTTTTTTTTTTTTATAATTTCACTTATATAACATTATTGAAATACTAAAAATATAGAAAGAACAAATCTAGGTACTAAGCATTAGGAAATGGGGAGGTATGTAGCATAGGATGGTTTCTGTGTGGTGAAGAACATTTCTGTATCTTAATTGCAGTGGTAATTACACTGTACATGGGGTAAAAATTACAAGGAACTATATTTTTCCACCCCCGTCAACACCCCAGTCACATACACACAAATGAATACACATAAAGTCTAAAAAAGGTTTGTATTTTTATTAATAACATACTACCATCATTTTCCTGGTTTGGGGTTTGGACTTTGTTAATAAAGTGTTATTATCATTTGGGGTATATAAGTGAAGGATACACAGGACTCTGTTATTCTTGTAACTTCCTGTAAATCTAGGGGGAAAGAACCCAACACATAATACACACATGAAATATTAGTCCAAACCTTTTCTTGGATTCAGAAAACACAGAATTGTTACAGTGATTAAAAAACTTCTAATCATTTATTGTCTTTCTGTACTTAGTATGTTGTAGACTGCCAGCTACATGAGGACCTGTCCCAATTAGTGGCCCACTGTGATAGTACTGAGTTCTACTACTTACTAGAATATCGGAATTTTCACAAAAATGTTGTCTTTTTATGGGAGGGGAGCGGTACTAGGGACTGAACCTTGAGGTGTTCTATCTCAGAGATACACCCTAGTTCTTTTTGTTTTTTATTTTTTAAATTATGAAACAGGAGGCCCTCTGCAATTTAGTGAAACTATGTTTCAAAATAAAGAATAAAATAGGACTGGGGATGCAGCTCAGAGGTAGAATGCTCCTGGGTTCTATCCCTAGTACTGAAAAGAAAAAAAAAAAAAGTTTTTTTTTTTGGAAACGGGGTCTCACTAAGTTGCTGAGGCTGCCCTCAAACCTGCAATCTTTCTGTCTCAACCTCCCAAGTACTGGGATTACAGGCGTGGACCACCATTTCCGGCTTATCTTTCTTAATTATTTTTTATTATCAATTGTAAAATCAGGGACCATCAAACTGAAGTTCTTATTCTTTTGCTATTACCAAATAAGAAATATAACTCCACTAGCATTTTCGTATTGTACTAAATTTTGTAACATTTTTAAGGTTTTTTTTTTATGGTACCAGAGATGGAACCTAGAGCATTCTACCTCTGAGCTACATGTGTACTCCAGCCTTATTTTATTTTGAAACAGGGTCTCAGTTGTGGAGGGCCTCACTAAGTTGCTGAGGCTGGCCATGAACCTGCAATCCTCCTGTCTCAGCCTCCCAAGTACTGATATTGCGCTGATTACGCCTGGGTACATTTGTAAATTTTGACCATACTCTCCCATAGGTTTTTTTTTTTTTTTTTTTTTAGTACTGGGGATTGAACTCAGGGCCATTCTACCTCTGAGGTATACCCCCCGTCCTATTTTTTATTCTTTATTTTGAAACAGGGTCTCACTAAGTTGTGAAGGGCCTCACTAAATAGCTGAGCCTGGCCGAGAACCTGGATCCTCCATTCTCAGCCTCCCAAATGCTAGGATTACAAGCGTGCGCCACCACGCCCAGCTTCCCATAGATTTTTTATTAAAACAGCTTTATAATGGAAAAGTATATATCTAAATCCAATTGTGTATATTTCTCTACATCATGTATTTTAAGGTAATTTATCATATATGCACATTTTTAGTGTTGCTCTTGCACTTAATGTTTATTAGTATCAAGTCAATTTATATATGACGTATAGTTACTCATTCTCTTACTATAGTGACTTTTGGAGTTGTTTTTTTCCTCTAAATTTTTTGATTACTTCTTTTATTTATTTATTTATTTGCAGTACTGGGGATTAAACCCAAGGGCATTCTACTCTGAGCTACACCCAGCCCTTTTTTTCCCCCTAATTTTGAAACAGGGTCTCACTAAATTGCTGGGATTGGTCACAAACCTGTGATCTTCCTGTCTCAGCCTCCCAGGTACTGGGATTACAAGTATACCTGGCTCATAATGACTTCTTAACTGATTACTGAATGTGTCATCTCAGGACCTATCCTCAATTTCATTCTTTTATTCCCCCCTCTGTTACCTTGATCTGCAACTCTCTCTTCTCTCCAAATATGTGGTCATTCCTTTGTCTTCAGTTTTACCTGTTAAGCTTTGCTGATATTTTAGTTTTTATTTTGAGATAGCGTCTCACCAAGTTGCCTGGGCTGGCCTTGACTTGCGATCCTCTTTCTGCAGCCTTTTGAGTTGCTGGGACGACAGGCATTTGCAACTGCACCTGGCTTGATGTTTTATTTTATTGTTTACAAATAATGGAGCATTTCTAATTGGATTTTTTTTCCTTTGTTTTAGGAATTTCAACTTTGGGATAACGAGCTGCAGTATGTAGACCAACTTCTCAAGGAGGATGTGAGAAATAACTCTGTCTGGAACCAAAGATACTTCGTCATTTCTAACACCACTGGCTACAATGACCGTGCTGTATTGGAGAGAGAAGTCCAGTAAGTAATGTCCTTCACTTGCCTGTTCATTAAATATTTGCATTGTCTACTGAGCCTCAGGCATTGAGGATACAGCAGAGATCAAGACTGAAGACTGGCACAGGTCCTGCTATCATGAAACTGAAGCAGGGAGGACTATGGAGATGAAACATATAATGATAAATTTACAAATAATACAGTACGTTTCTACCTTATAGTGGTTTTAGTTTCTTGAAATTTTGTTGCTGCTGGGATCAGTGGCGCATGCCTGTAATTCCAGTACTTGGGAAGCTAGACAGGAGGATCATAGGTTCACAGCCGGCCTCAGCAGTTTAACGAAACCCTCCACAACTTAGTGCGACCCTGTTTCAAAATAAAAAATAAAATGGAGCTGGGGCATAGCTCAGAGATAGAATGCCTGTAGGAGCAATCTCTAGTACCACAAAAAAGAAACAAATATTGTTGCTACTAGAGATTGAAAACAAATTAGATTTCTTAGTGTATAGGAGACTTTATTTTAAAACTATCTCATTAAATTCTATTACATTTTAGATAATAGTGTCCAGATGCCATGTTACTCCAGTACCGGGATTTGATTTGGATGAGTATTTGTTGTAAGAGGCTATTCTGTGTATATAGGATGTTTAGCAGCCCTCCTTGCTTTCAACAAAAATGTCTCCAGACATTGAGAAATGTCCCTTTTGAGAGCCACCCAGTTGAGAGCCACTAAAATATAAAAAATTGTTGTAAGAACTAGATGAACTAGAAATTTCTTTTTCTTTTTTTTAGATGGTACTTGAGATTGAACCCAGGGGTAATCCACCTCTGAGCTATACCCCCAGCCTTTCTTTTATTATTTGTTTTGAAACCGGGTCTCACTACTTTGCAGAGGGGCCTTGCTAATTTGCTGAGGCTAGCTACAAACCTGTGATTCTCTTGTCTTGCCTCGCACGTACTGCGATTACAGATGTGCGCCTCGATGCTCATCAGAACTAGAAATTTCTGAATTGACATGAGTTTCTATATTATATCCATAAACATTGCTAGTCACTTTATTTTTTTATTTATTTATTTTTTTTTGCGGTACTGGGGATTGAACTCAGGAGCATTCTACCTCCGAGCTACACCCCCAGCCCTATTTTTTATTCTTTATTTTGAACCCGGGTCTCACTAAGTTGCAGAGTGCCTTACTAGGTAGGTGAGGCTGGCCGAGAACCTGGATCCTCCGGTCTCAGCCTCCTGAATGCTGGGATTACAAGCGTGCGCCACCACGCCCGGCTGCTAGTCACTTTCTAATCTTATTTGTCCATTATGTCTCAGTGTATTCCACAATTTGAACATGCTTTTTTTTTTTTTTTTGGTGTGTGTGTGTGATACTGGGGGTTGAACTCAGGGGCATTCTACCTCCGAGCTACACCCCCAGCCCTTTTTATTTTTTGGTTTTTTTGAAACAAGGTCTCTCTAGGTTGTTGAGTCTTGCGATTCTCCTATCTCAGCCTCCCAAGCACTGAAATTATAAGCACATGTCACCACATCTGGCTAGAGTTGGTTTTTTTGCTAAAAGGTAGAATGCTTCAGGTTATTCTATTGTGAATTGACCCAGTTAAGAATTAATGGGTTTCACCACCTGTAATCCTAGTACTTGGGAGGCTGAGACAAAAGGATTGCAGGTTCAAGGATACCCTTAGCAAGTAGTTAGACTCTCATTAATCTAGTGAGACCGTGTTTCCAAATAAAAATAAAACAGGACTAGGAGTGTAGCTTGGCGGTAGTATGCCTCTGGGTTCAAATTCCAGTACCACCAAAAAAAAAAAAAAAAAAAAAAGAATTAATGGATTACAGGCTGGGTACAGTAGCACATTCATATAATCCCAGGACTTGGGAGACTGTGGCAGGAGGTTCACAAGGCTTGAGGCCATCAAATGATAACTCAGTGAGACCCTGTTTCAAAATAAAAAGGGCATCCAGGCATGGTGGTGTATACCTGTGATCCCAGTACTTGGGAGGCTGAGACAGGGAGATCGAAGGTTCGTGGCCAGCCTCAGCAACTTACTGAGGCCCTCTACAACTTAGTGAGACCCTATTTCAAAAATAAAAAATAAGCCAGGCGTGGTGGCGCATACTTTTGTAATCCCAGTACTTGGAAGGCTGAGATGGGAGGATCCAGGTTTGTGGCCAGCCTCAGCTACTTAGTGAGGCCCTCTGCAACTTAGTGAGACCCTGTTTCAAAATAAAGAATAAAAAATAGAACTGGGAGCCGGGCGTGATGGCGCACGCTTGTAATCCCAGCATTTGGGAGGCTGAGACCGGAGGATCCAGGTTCGCGGCCAACCTCAGCTACCTAGTGAGGCACTCCGCAATTTAGTGAGACTCGGTTTCAAAATAAAGAATAAAAAATAGGGCTGGGGGTATAGCTCGGAGGTAGAATGCCCCTGAGTTCAATCCCCAGTACCGAAAAAAAAAAAAAATAGAACTGGGGTGTAACTTGGAGGTAGAATATCCCTGGGTTCAATCCCCAGTACCACAAAAAAGGAAATAAATAAATAAAATAAAATAAAAAATAAATAAATAAACATAAAATAGAGCTAGGAGTGTAGCTCAGCAGTTGAACACTCCTGAGTTGAACCTCCAGTACCAAAAAAATGAGGCCAAGGGTATAGCTCAGTGGTAGCTCAGTAGTTCAATCCTGAGTACCACAAAAAAAGATGGGGTGGGTCATTTCTGAATTTCAAATAGTATATACTCTTTATTTACTATGATTCATTAGGTTGGTTTTTTTTTTTTTTTTTTTTTCCAGTACTGGGGATTGAACTCAAGGGCATTCTACCTCTGAGCTATACCCCCAGCCCTATTTTTTATTCTTTATTTTGAAACCGAGTCTCACTAAGTTGTGGAGTGCCTCACTAGGTAGCTGAGGCTGGCCGAGAACCTGGATCCTCCGGTCTCAGCCTCCCGCATGCTGGGATTACAAGCGTGCGCCACCACGCCCGACTCTCATTAGGTTAGGAGTAACAAATTATTTAAAAATTGAATATGGCCAGGAGAAATTACTTGAAAATTGAATGTTGCTGGGCATGGTGGTACACACCTCTAATCCCAGTATTTGGGAGACTGAGACAGAAGGATTGCGGATTTGAAACAAGCCTCAGAAACTCATTGAGAGAGCCGGGCATGGTGGCGCACGCTTGTAATCCCAGCATTAGGGAGGCTGAGACTGGAGGATCCGGGTTCGCGGCCAGCCAGTGAGGCCCTCCGCAACTTAGTGAGACCCTGTTTCAAAATAAAGAATAAAAAAATAGGGCTGGGGCTGTAGCTCGGAAGTAGAATGCCCCCAGGTTCCATCCCTAGTACTGCAAAAAAAAAAAAAAAAGAAACTCAGTGAGGCTCACAGGTTCGAGGCCAGCTTCAGCAAGTTTATGTTTCACAATAAAGTAAAATAGGAGCTGGGCGTGGTGGCGCACGCTTGTAATCCCAGCATTCGGGAGGCTGAGACCGGAGGATCCGGGTTCGCGGCCGGCCTCAGCTACCTAGTGAGGCACTCTGCAACTTAGTGAGACTCGGTTTCAAAATAAAGATTAAACTCGGAGGTAGAATGCCTCTGAGTTCAATCCCCAGTACCAAAAAATAAATAAATAAATAAAGTAAAATAGGGCTGGGGGTGTGGCACAGAGGTAGAATGCCCTTGGATTCAATCTCTACTTTCAAAAATAAAGAAAGCAGTATAGGGGGAAAGTGTACTGAATATATAATGTAAAAAGTCAGAATCTCTTATTTTTCCCTCCTCCCACCGTGTGTGTATGTGTTGCTAGGAATTGAACCCAGGGTCACTCTGTCTCTGAGCTATACCTTCAGCCTTTTTATTTTTTGTTTTGAAACAGGGTCTCACTAAATTACTGAGTCTTTCTACATTCTTGAGGCTGTCCTTAAACCTGCAGTCCTCCAGTCTCAGCCTCCCAAGTACTAGGATTATAGGTATGCGCCACCATGTCCAGCTTCCTTAGCTACAATTATGCGCATGTATCCGTGTGTGTGTGTGTGTGTGTGTGTGTGTGTGAGAGAGAGATGCATGGTAACCTTAGCAATTAAGTTGTAGGCATTGCTTTTTTCATTCACTGTATCATATTCCATGTGAGTACATAGTCTGCTAGTACTACAAGTCAAGCATTCCTTACACAAAACGCTGGGGACTAGAGATGTTTCAGATTTCGATTTTTTCCCCTGATTTTGGAATATTTGCACATATATAATCAGGTATCTTGGAGATGAAACTCAAATCTAAATGTAGAATTCATTTATTTTCATGTATAATTTATACCCCTAGCCTGAAAGTAATTTTATGTGCTCATGTTTTCGTGTGTGTGCGTGTGGTACTAAGAATCGAACCCAGAGGCATTCTGCCTCCAACTGCAGCCTTTTTCCTGTTTTTGTTTTGAAACAGGATCTTGGTAGGTTGCTGAGAGTCTTCCTAAGTTACTAAGGCTGCTCATGAACCTGTGATCCTCCTTTCTCAGCCTCCCAAGTGGACTTACTGGCATGTGCCACCATGCCCAGGTGAAAGTAATTCTATACAGTATTTTTAATGCATTTGCCTGTTTTTTGTTGTTGTTTTTGGTACTGGAGTTTGATGAACCCAAGGGCATTCTACCTCCAAGCTATGCCTACACCTCCAGCCCTATTATATTTTTTATTTGGAAACAGGGTCTCACTACATTGCTGAGGCTAGCCTCAAACTTAGATCCTCCTGTCTCAGCTTCCTAAGAACTGGGATTATAGGCTGTCCCGCTGTGCCCAGCTGCACCTGTGGCTAGTGTGCAATCTCCGAACTGAATTCAGGTGTGCTATTTTCCACTTGTGCCATCATGTCAGAGTTCAAAAAGTTTCAGATTTTGGAGCATTTCAGATGAAGGATGTTCAACTTGTATTGATAGTGGCATTTATCTAGCATTTACTATATGTCAGGAATTCCTGTTGATTCTCATAACATTTGGTACTCATGACGAACTTGAAGTTTCAAGTAATTCTGTAATTTGCTTAAGAACACTTAAGTAATTTTATAGGGCTAGGGTATTCAGGTAGGTAGTTTGACCTCCAACAAACTCTTTTTTTGCCATTGAAATGATAATGCCTAGCTGGGCGTGGTGGCACACACTTGTAATCCCAGTACTTGAGAGGCTGAGACAGGAGGATCACAGGTTCAGGGACAGCCTCAGCTACTTAGGGAGGCCCTCTGCAACTTAGTGAGACCCTGTTTCAAATAAAGAATAAAAATAGGACTGAGGGCAGAGTTCAGAAGTAGAGTGCCCCTGGGTTCAATCCCCAGTACTGCAAAAAAAAAAAAAAAAAAGAAAGAAAAAGAAATAGATGATGCCTTAGTGCACACAGATGCAAGTAAAAATGTAGGCATTGCCAAAATGAAATTAAGAATATTTCATAAAGACCTGTAGGGTCATGGTTTTACAAATAACTGAAAACATCAGTTCATGTAAAAGTAGTTGGGAAAATGTTTTCATAAGATTTAATGAGTTTACTACTGTCTGGAAAAAATCCTATCATGATAGCCCTGCAGCAAGACCAAGACCACTACTAAGCTTTAGTTGGTTGACTTACTCATCTGAGTATAGGGTGAAGCACCATTCTGTAACTTCCTTGGAATTGTGGAAGTCGGTTCTGGATTATATTTAATAGTTAGGGTAAGGAAAGAGAAGATACAAGGAGTGTCCATTTTGATTGGGAATTGTAGTTACGGGTAATCTTGTTTTGAAATATAAGAAATATATACTAGTATTTGTTGTTTGCTTTTACTGCCTGCATTATTTCCATGCTATTTTTAACTATAGCTTCCAAGATTATGTTAATTACCTTTTTCAGTGACTGAGGATTTGTCAGGCATAAGTAGGTGTTTGACTCTTTCCCAAGGTTACTTTACCATTAAAAGGAAGTATTAGCCGTGAGTGGTGGTACACCTATAATACCAGTACTTGGAAGGCTGAAACAGGAGGATTACAGGTTTGAGACCTGCCTCAGCAACTTAGCAAGACCCTGTTTCAAAATAAACAAAAGGGCTAGGGGTATAGCTCAGAGGTAGAATGCCCCTGGGTTCCATCCCCAGTACCAAAAGAATGTCTTCTTGTTTAAATGACATTTCCTTCAGAAAGAAAAAACCTTTCATATTAATTTCATTTCATATTATGAATTTTAGCTTTACGTTAGCAAAGTATTCCTCCCCGGCATTGAATAGAGAAATACAGGAGGGTAGCCGGGCGTGGTGGCACACGCTTGTAATCCCAGCATTCGGGAGGCTGAGACCGGAGGATCCAGATTCTTGGCCAACCTCAGCTACCTAGTGAGGCACTCCACAACTTAGTGAGACTCGGTTTCAAAATAAAGAATAAAAAATAGGGCTGGGGGTATAGCTTGGAGGTAGAATGCCCCTGAGTTCAATCCCCAATACCGCAAAAAAAAAAAAAAGAAGACAGGAGGGAGGAACTATGTAAAAATAAGAGTGGATGACTGCAGCCTCGAGAATTCTCTAGTTTAGATGTGAGCTAGAGAGGTGCTGTAGCCAAATAAGAGAGATGTAAGTGTTTAGTGAAAGTGCATATCCAGGTGCATCACAGTTAAAGCTATATGTTTGTGTTTTTTTTTTTTTTTTTTTTTTTTTTGCGGTACTGGGGTTTGAACTCAGGGGCATTCTACCTCCGAGCTACACCCCCCGCCCTATTTTTTATTCTTTATTTTGAAACCGGGTCTCACTAAGTTTCGGAGTGCCTCACTAGTTAGCTGAGGCTGGCCGCGAACCCGAATCCTCCGGTCTCAGCCTCCCGAATGCTGGGATTACAAGCATGCGCCACCACGCCCGGCTCAGTTAAAGCTATATGTAAGGTAGGCGGGGTCGTGCATTCCTGTAATCCCAGTACTTGGGAGGCTGAGACAGGAGGATCACAAGTTCTCAGCCAGACTCAGCAACCTTGTGAGGCCCTCTGCAACTTAGACCCTGTTTGAAAATAAAAAGTAAAGTAGGGCTGGGGATGTATTTCATAGGTAGAATGCCTCTGGGTTTGATCCCCAGTACAGTACACACAAAAGAAACTATGTAATTGCTGCACTGTCTTTCAATTTCACACATTCATTTGTGGGTTGTTTTCTTATAGGTACACTCTGGAAATGATCAGACTCGTACCACATAATGAAAGTGCGTGGAACTATTTGAAAGGGTAAGGGGTCGTTTTGCTGGTTCTGTTAAAAAAACAACAAGAAACTGCTGCTATATGCATGGAATATGTTCCATAATCCAATTCTGAAAGGATACTAAAGAATTTGTACTTTTGGATTTAAGAACAGAAGCATAAAAGGGATATAGTTATTCTTAAGAACTGTGTCGTCTGCCCTTCCTCTACTTCCCAAGCACATGCCAACAAAGTTTTTAGAACAATGCATGAGTAAACAGTAATGCATTTTAAGTTGCATTTCTGAATTCTCTAGGGTTTTTGTCAAAGAATGGAATGTGTGCACTGAGGTTCTTCCTAGTTTAGCGCTTTACAAACAGATTGCAGAGATGGATGGCCTGCCTTGTTGCTCTCATTGCTAGAGATTTCCAGTCTTGTTCTTTCAGTAGAAAGGTTTCACTTGCCTGACCATGGACACAGCCACGTTCTTTGTTTAGCTTAGAGGCCTTCAAGGAAACTAGGCCTAAAGAGCACTGTGTGGAGTCACATTTGGAGATGTGTTGGGGGTTGAGGCTTACTGCCCCAGAGAACTAAAGGGATGGGAACCATCTCAAGAAGAAACAGTGTCGTTCCTCTTGCTTTTTTTTTTTTTTCTTTTGGTAGTACTAGGGATTGAGCCCAGGGGCATGCTACCTCTCAGCTACACCCTCAGCCCTTTTTATTTTTTTGTTGGGAAACAGGGCGTTGTTAAATTGCTGAGGCTGTCCTTAAACCTGCAACCCTCCTGCCTCAGCCTCCCAAGTACTGTGATGATAGGTATGTGCCACCACGCCCAGTGATTCTCACTGTTTTTTTTTTTTGGTACCGGGGATTGAGCCCAGAGAAATTCTACCTCCAAGCTACATCCCCAGCCTGATTTTATTTCTTATTTAGAAACAGGGTCTCACTAGGTTGCTGAAAGCCTTGTGAAGTTGCCAAGGCTGGATTTGAACCTGTGATCCTCCTGTCTCAGCCTCCCAAGTACTGGGATTACAAGCGTGTGCCACCATGCCCGGCTTGATTCTCACTTTTTAAGAGATCATTTAATTTCTGCTTTAGTTTTGTGTGGTATACAGTTTGCATTATATATGATCACTTTTAAACTTCATTGTTTTCTCTAATTTTACTCAGCTCTTAATTATCCATGGTAAGCCTCACATAATTTTTTGTTTGTTTTTTAAGGCTCACATAATTTTATTTATTTTTTTTTTAAATTTTTATTCTTATTCATACATTGTAAGCATACATCTTTATTAGGTACAAATTGATAACAATATATAAGCTCACAATTCTCATTTGACCCCTTCCCCGAATTCCCACCGCGCTCCCTTGCCCTCCCTCCCTCTCAAGTTCAGTTTAGTGAGTAACCTTGATATACATTAGTGTGCCCCCTCCCTCTGTCCAACCCCTTCAGTTAAATCAACTTCTTTGCTTTTGAGGGTCTCTCCTTTTTCATCTGGAGACCCTCCCATACCCTATCTTCTCCCTAGCATCCGCATATTAGGGAGAACCTACGCTTCTTTACTCTTTGTGACTGGCTAATCTCACTTAACAACATAATGTTTTCTAGTTCCTTCCATTTCCCTGCAAATAACATGATTTTGTTTTTGTTTTTGTTTTTTTGTAGTTATTCATGCAATGTAGCATACATCTTTGTTAAGCACAAGTTGTTAACAACTTATTTGCACACAATTCCACAATTCTCATTTGACCCCTTCCCCAATTCCCACCCCATTCCCTCGCCCTCCCTCCCCTTCAGGTTCAGTTCAGTGAGTGACCTTGATATGATTGTGTAAGTACATCATGTGGTTAGGGTGTCCCTCTGCCCCGTGCATCTACTGGAATTAATTCAACTTCTTTGCTTATCGAGGATCTCTCCTTTTCCTATGGAGACCCTCCTG
>PVLC010021846.1:0-22194 GCA_004027655.1 Graphiurus murinus
CTCCTCCTCCTCCTCCTCCTCCTCCTCCTCCTCCTCCTCCTTCTTCTTCTTCTTCTTCTTCTTGTTCTCCTTGATTGAACCCAGGGTCAATCGACTTCTAAGCTACACCTCCAGCCCTATTCTGTTTTTGGTTTTGAAACAGGGTCTCACTCAGTTGCTTAGGGTCTTGCTATGTTGCTGAGGGTGGCCTTGAACCTTCCATCCTCCAGTCTCAGCCTCCCAAGTACTGGGATTATAGGCATGCACCACCACACCCACCTTTGTGGCTTCTTAGTGACCCTTACAATGACACTCTGTGACTGCCGTCACTATTCCTAGTCAACAGAGGAGGAGGCCAGACGTGGTGGCGCACACTTGTAATTCCAGTACTTGGGAGGCTGAGATCAGAGGATCTGGGTTCGCACGGCCAGCCTCAGCTACTTAGTGAGACCCTCCTCAACTTAGTGAGACCCTGTTTCAAAATAAAGAATAAAAAATAGGACTGGGGGTATAACTTGGAGGTAGAATGCCCCTAGGTCCATCCCTAGTACCGCAAAAAAAAAAAAAAAAAAAAAAAAAAAAAAAAGAGAAAGCTGAAGCTCAGGGTTCATGCCACCCTTAGATTCTTCTGCCCTGGGAAGTGGAGGTTGTGCCTCAGGGGCCTGCCCTTCCCTAGGTTTCCCCCCACATTTTCTAAGCCACCCGCCATGCCCAGAACCAACCATGCCACCTAGCGGGGCACCTCGGTGCTGAACACATGGGCCTGCTACCTGCTTCCCCTTCTGGTGCTGTCCGACTTCCTACCAGGCCCTCGAGGTCACATGCTGTCACGACAGCTCTGAGGAGCAGGCTGTACTGTGACCTCACGGTGGCTACAGTGGGTGATGGGAGTGTTCAGCTCCATTATCATCTTAGAAAAGGGACCACGGTCACATATGTAGTCTGTGGCTGACCAAAACATCACTGTGTGACTATATTTCTTATTATAAGTCACAATCATTATGTGGGCATGATTAATTGATTGACTGATTGATTGCCCACATGGTTGAAATCAGTCCTCAGAACCCTTTTGCACATCTGGTGGACCGGTGCCACGAGGAATCCTGTGCGTGGTCTCTTTACCATAAACCGCTAGAAGTGGTCAGAGACGTCCACCACCAGCGACAAGGATATCACTGCCACTTGGGAAATGCCAAGGGTTGAGAGGCAATTTCCCAGGAGCCAGGAACAAAAGCTAGACGTCTCTCTGGGCAAGGCCAAGGTCTTTTGTTCAAAGACCTTGGGCCAGCCCCTGCCCTCTCTAGGACTCAGCTTCCCCAGGTATTAAACAGGGGTCACATTCACCCCGAGGCGTGGTTATTCCAGCACCCGAATCCCCTGCTTCTAAACACATCCAAGGTTCCCGACTCTTTATTGAATCGTAACTGGTATCTCTGAGCCGTCCCTTTATCGCACGACCAAGTTATTTCCCAGAAGGCGCGCGGTGCACATCTGCCGCACTCTTGCCGCCCACCGGCCTCGGGGGACCTGCCGGGGCCTCTCTCCGCTTGTCATGTCATTACAGGAGTGAGCGACAGTCAGGAACTCAGATATCCAGCGCCTCCTCTCCTAGGTAATTTATTAAAATGTTAATACCTAAAAGAGCCCCCTATAGCTATATTTCTTGATCTGGAAAATTGCTTAATTATCTTTTCCTTTGTTTCTCCAACATCACACCATTTTGCTTACAACAAAAAGCTTTTTTTTTTTTCTTACAAAACAAGTTTTTGATGAGACTACTTATCTGTAGACTTTGAAAAATTGAACTAGCACGCATTTGGGGTATTTCCTGTTCACTCTTTATCCACTAAAAAAACAATTTGATTCTGTTATAATCCACCTCTTTTTTTTTTTTTTCCCAGTGAAAGATTATAATACAGTTGCGCTCTTGCCAGACATAGCTCTGTGTTGTGAAGTTGTCAGAATCAAAATGGAATCACTTTCCCCAAGTCCAAACCAAAAGGGAAATAAGTAAATACAGCCGGAGGTTCTGAAGGAAGGGTCTTTCTTACATGTGTGGGCCTACTACCAAGAACTATTTATAAAGGACTGCCAAAACCAAGACCTCACATCCTTACATAGAAAATCCTTCTGAAAGAGCCAGGTGCAGTGGCACACACCTGAAATCCCAGTGCTTGGGAGGCTGAGACAGGAGGACCACAAATTTGAGGCCAGCCTTGGCAACTTAGTGAGATTCTGCCTAAAAACAATAAATAAATAAAATTTTAAAAAAAGGACTGTGGGTGTATGTAGTTCAGTAGTAGAATACCCTGGGTTCAATACCCAGTACCACCAGGACAGAGAGACAAAGAGAGAAGAAGAAGAAGGAGAAGGAGGAGGAGGAGGAGGAGGAGGAGGAGGAGGAGAAAGGAGGAAGGAGAAGGAGGAGGACAAGGAAGAGGAAGAAGAGGAAGAAGAAGAAGAAGAAAGAAGAAGAAGAAGAAGAAGGAGGAGGAGGAGGAGGAGGAGGAGGAGGAGGAGGAGAAGAAGAAGAAGAAGAGGAGAAGGAAGAGAAAAAATACTTCTTCTGAAGGGATGCCTGCCCAACAGCTGTTTAACCTTGGACTGATACCACCCTTGCTCTGGGTCCTTATAGCCAAGCATTATTGTTTCAAAATATGAAATCTTCCACCCTATTTCACCTTGAAACACTTCCCTCTGGCCTGGGGATGTAGCTCAGTGGCAGAGTGCTCGCCTAGCACTCAAGAGGCCTCGGGATCCATCCCCAGCACCAACCAGCCAACACATAAAGACTCCCCTTTGCCTCCACCTCTTGGAATTCACCGGTGAGGTGGCTTGCAGTAGCAGAAATCGCTTCTTCTTTCACAGTTGTGCAAGGCCAGAAGCCAAGAGCTGGCAGAGCCATGTTCCCCCTCAACACTGTGAGGAAGAGGCTATCCTCCCTCCTGCTGCCTCCGTGACTGCCGACTTCCTGCGCTTGCAGCCACCTGCCCTCTAATCTACTCTGCCTTCAGGTCTCGTCTCCTCTTCTCCCGGGGGCGCTCTCCTTTCTGTAGTTCTTATGAGGATGCTCCTGATTGGATTTAGGGCCCACCTGGAGAATCCAGGATGAGCTCATTTTGAGATCTTTAACTTAATTACATTTATAGAGACCCTTCACAGGTTCTGGGGTGGGGGACAGGATGTAGGCATATCTTTGGGGGAGCCACCATTCAACCCCCTGGAAGAGTTGAATAGAGCTGTAGAAAAAGTGACCCAAGCCAGGCGTAGTGGCACACGCTTGTAATCTCAGTACTTGGGAGGCTGAGACTGGAGGATCCAGATTCGAGGCCAGCCTCAGCTATTCAGTGAGGCCCTGTTTCCGAATAAAGAATAAAAAATAGGGCTGGGTGTGGAGCTTGGAATATCCTTGGGTTCAATATCCAGTACAAAGAGAGAAAGAAAGAAGGAAAGGGAGGGAGGGAGAGAGAAAGAGGAAGGACGGAAGGAAAGAAGGAAGGAAGGAAGGAAGGAAGGAAGGAAGGAAGGAAGGAAGGAAGGCCCAAGTCCAGCAAGGCTGTAGCCCAGTCCGCTGCAGGGAAGTGGGGCTTAGCCTGGGGGAGTTGAGCTGAAGTCAGCGTCCTCAGGTGACAGGGACAGTGACTCTGGAGGTCACCAGGAGGAGCTCCTTGCTTTCCAAAGCATTTGGTTTTAATTAGCAACAACGGACAAGCTGATTAATTGCAGAGCTAGACGGCAGGCCAGTGAACCTCCTGCAGCCGGAGGGAGCCCGTCCCATGCTCCAGATCCCAAGAGGAGGTAGCAGGACAGAGCCAGCTGAGGAGGAGGTCCAAGCCAGTCGGTGCCGGATTAAGCGGAATGGCACCAACCTGAGACTCAGGGCAGAGACCAAAGTGTGTCTGGGAGCCTTTCCATCTTTTTTTTCCTTTCTTTCTTTTTCCTTCTTTCCTTCCTTCCTTTCTTCCTTCCTCTCTCTCTTTCTCTCTCTCTCTCTCCCCGTTTCCTTCCTTGTTTCCTTCCTTTATTTCCTTCGTTCTTTCTGTACACATGTGCACAATGGAGCCGGGTGTGGTGGTACACACCTGTAATCCCAGTACTTGGGAAGCTGAGACAGGAGGATCACAGGTTTGAGGACAGCCTCAGCAAGTAGTGAGACTCTCATCAACCTAGCGCGACCCTGTTTCCAAATAAAAATAAACTGGGGCTGGGGGGTGTAGCTCAGAGGTAGAATGCCCCTGGGTTCCATCCCCAGTACCACAAAAATAAATAAATAAATAAACAAATGTTCTCCCCAACACATGCACAAATGGTAAGTCTGTGGGGGATGCATATGTTGATGAGTTTGACTGACTCTTCTTACAATGTGCATATACATCAAAATATCACATTGTACCCCGTAACTCTGGACAGTTACTGCTTGTTAATTAAATAAATAAATGAATAAATAAAACTGCCTGTTATTCACTGACACCCACACACACACACCCAGGCTGCCATCTCCTTCTGTGGCTTGGCCCCTTTATCATTTCAGCACCAAGCCTGAGACATAGCAGACAATCATTATTATTATCATGATCATGATCATTATTACTGGTACTAGGGATTAAACTCAGGGGCACTCTGATTAAACTCAAGCTGCACTCTTAGACCTTTTAAATTTTGAAACAGTCTTTCTAAGTTGTTGAGGGTCTCACTAAGTTCCTGAGGCTGGCCTCAAACCTGCCATCCTCCTAGCTCAGCCTCCCCAGTACTGGGAGTACAGGCATGCGCCACCACACCTGGCTTACACACCACCTTTATTAAGCTTGCATAGTATTCCACTGTTTGACTGCATCCTATAGCATTTCCTTTTAGAACAGACATCTTATTTGGGGTCATTTTAGATTTACAGAAATGTTGTGAACACAGTACAGAGTTCCCATATTTGCCTAATGTTGTCATAACCATAGTTCGTTTGTCAAAACTGAAATTGGCCTTGGCCATCATTAGTAACCTGAGCTCCCATTTGCTTGTGGATAGTTTTCTCACTCCTGTCCTCTTTCTGCTCCAGGGTCAAGTTTGTCCCTGCCCCCCTGGCTGAACTGGATCCCCAAGCGGTGGCATTTAGGAGTTGTGCACTTTTTTCCTGGGTTGAAAGACACAGTTACTACAATTTTGTTTAAAGATCTTAATTGGCTTTATCGCACTTTAGTACTTTGTTCTATAAAATAGAATGTGTTCCGATGAGCTGAGCAGAGGTTAATTAGCAGACAGAGAGGCTGAGGAAAGCAGGAACAAAGAGAAAAAGAGAATTGGTCATTTCAAAGACCCTTTCCTTGTAAGACAGGGACAGGGAGGCAGAACAATAGGAAAATAGCTGGTTAACATGGGGTTACCTTCTTATGTCATGCCCACTGAAATTGGCCTGTGGGGAAATTTATTTTTGACTCTAACTCTGATTTGTTGGAGGTCAGGTATTGGCTTGGTTTTGCTTGGTGACACAAGGCTGTCGCACGGTGAACCTACTTTTTTGCGGGGAGGGGGTACCTGTTTCAGCCAGTATTCCCACTGCTGTGACCCAAAAATCCTGACCACACAACTTAGAGGAAGGAAGATTTGTTTGCTCACAGTTCTAGAGATTTCATGGGTTCCATTCATGTCAGGCTGGGCTGCACTGGCGGGGCTCAGGGCATGGCGGCCGGAGGCCAAGAGAGGGAGAGAGCCCTGCTGTCACATCATGAGGCCAGAAGCAAGAGAGCCAGCAAAGGATTCAAAGACACAGCACAGTCCCAAGGCCACACCCCACCCGCCTCGGTGACCACCCAGTAAATCCATTACAATGGATTCACCCCCTGCTAAGATGACAACCACCACAATTAAATCGTATCAACTCTAAACATCAATACATGCACTCTCTCAGGGGCATTCTGTATTTAAACCATAACAGTACTAGAAATTGAACCCAGAGGCATTCTACACCCCAGCCCTCTTTTGTTTTTTATTTTGAAACAGGGTCTTGTTAAGTTGCTGAGGCTGGCTTCAAACCTGCAACCCTCCTGCCTCAGCCTCCCAAGTACATGTATCACCACATCCAGCTGCAGGTGGAGTTTTTTTTTTTTTTTTGAAAGCCAAGGGGTCCAGTGTGACTGTGCTGTTTAAGGTGCCCTGCAGACATGCAGCAGGCAGGAGACACAGGTTGAAGCATTCTGAGTGGACAGGTGAGAGCCGAAGCTGTAGATGGGGTGAGACGACCTTCCTCTAAGTCGGCTCTATCAAATCCCATGCGGGTGTGTGCACACACATGAAATTTTTTTGGAGAAAAAAAAAAAAAACAGTAGAAACTGGGTGTAAAGGGTTCCTCAGGTGTGCACACAGCTGAAGGGAGATTTCTCTGCAGAACATGGAGAATTGGGAAAGCCGACAGGGGATGGTGCTGAGTCTGCCTGTTGGAAAAGCCAGAAGCACCTGTTGCAGGGAGAGCGGCAGGTTGCCGGTGGACCTGCAGGACCTTAGAAGCCATCAGAGTGGCACTCAGCCACCAGCCTATGGAGCGTGTCAGCAGTCAGACCCCTCTAGGAGCTTCCTTCTCCTGGTGGCACCTGCTCCTTCCTCTCTGACTCGTCTGGATTTTGCCCAGCTGGCCATCACCCCTCACACATCCTGTACCTGCCGCTCTGCGCAGGAGGAAAAGGAGCCATCGCCCCCCTTCTGAGAGCTCTGCAGCGACCCTCATCTTCCTGCAGGCGCCCCTCTGAGCGTGGGCAAGTCATTTGCAGTGCCACCGGGCAGGGGATGGATGGCGTTAGGTGCTTCCAGTGCTAAGGTCCTTGGACCGGAGCATCACTGGGAATGAAGGAATCATGGGCAGGCGAATCCAGAGCCAATCTCGGGTCAAACTGGAATAGCTGTGTGGCCTTAAGGAAGCTGATTAGCCTCTCTGAGATATATATCCCTAATCGATCAGTCAATCAATCAATCTATCTATCTCTCCTTCCCTCTCCCTTCCCTCCGTCTCCTCCCTCCCCTCTCCTCCCCCTCCCTCTCCCGTCTCTCTCCCCACCCCCAGCCCCATCCTCCCACATAATACTTCCTAGCTTGCAGAGGTTTTCTGGGAAGTGGAGAACAGGAATGTACGCTGCCTAGTACATCGCCGGACCAAACCCAACAGCCACGGTAATTACAACCCTTATAAGAATCCCAAGCTCTTTCAACCCCACAGCGAAAGGGGCAACATTTCAAAAGTTCAAAGCCACTTAAGGTAAATCCGGTACAATTCACACTGCCACTGTCTCCAGAGTGAGTTCTTCACCCTGAAAAGGGTGATCGATACGAGATTATTAACTTGTGGCGGGAGTGCGTTTCAAAGGACACCACAGGCACATCGGATCTTAATTAAGTGTCATTTTTCTCTGTTCACGCAGAAAGAACAAGTGCCTGGGTCTGCGGGGTTGGGGGGGGGTCAATTGCAGAGGGGAAAAGAGTAGCTTAGCAGATTCCTGCTGCTTTGGAGGAAGGAGACTGTCACTGGGAAAGTCGTCCTGAGAAAATACTGCTTCCTCGAAGGCTGTGCGGGCAGCTCCCACCCCGATCCATGGGCAGGTGCCCTCCCTGGATGCCAGGGCTCTGTAAAGTCGGCCAAGGGCATAGTTTGCAAGATCTTCCATTGCTGCCGACCGGCACACCTGGCACCGAGGCGCCGTGCCCTGAGCTTGGACTTCAGAGCCTGGCTCTGGAGGGGAAGCGGTGTCACCCTGGGCGCTCCAGCTGGAGGAAGCCCCCTGCACCCTCTCGGTGGCCTGGGTCAGGTCCGCAGACGCCGGAGTGATGTGCGTTTCATGGGCTCATCCAGTGGCTCCTCCACTTCCACTTGGGGACTCGACGGGACACCTGAGTTCTGGCCGTGCCTCCGCCTCGCCTGCCATGTAACTCTGGGAAAGTTCTTCAGGGTCTCCTGTTTCTTCACCTGTAAGGCAGGGGGGATGGGCCGGTTTGCACCTTTGCTTGGGGACACTGTTTGATAGGCTGGCGGGTGACGAGCGCTACACCCCAGCCTCAGGAGCCGGTATCCCCACTTTCTCCTGTCTATTGTGCGCCCCCAAAAACCTCCCACTGGGAACATACTGGGGCGAGTCCTGGAAAATCCAAGGAAAGGGCCTTCATGAAGGGGCGAATTAGGAGGACCTGCTGTCCCACGGAGGGGGCAGCTGAGAGCATCGGAGGCCAGCCCCGGGGACCTGAGTGTCGTCCCCCTGCATCCAGGCATGCGCCACCACGCCCAGCTGTGTCTGGAGATTAAAACCAGGGGCATTCTACCTCTGAACGATACCCCGGCCCTTTTTAATTTTTTTTAATGGCCTTGCTAAGTTGCTGAGTGTCCTAAAGTTCCTGAGACTGGCCTCAAACTTGAGATCCTCCGGTTTCAGCTTCCCAAGGTCTGGGATTACAGGCGTGCACCACCACACCTGGCTCTTCCAAGTAGTCTTGGTTCATAGCTGGTGAAGTTAAAGGAGCCGTTTCAATGAACACCTGTCTTGGTTTGTATCTGAAATGCTCCTCAAAACTCCTCGGTTCAATTCATGGTCCCCACGAGGTTCAGAGGTGGGGCTGGGCTGGGGGAGGGAGGTCACGGGGCGGGGCCTCCAGGCTCCATCTCTCCCTAGCCCCTCCCTCACTCTCTCTCTCCCCAACTTCCAAGAGCTGAGCAGCTTTCCTGTGCCACGCCCTGCTGCAGCCATGATGCGTCTGCCACGGAGCAAGCCAGCCTCGGACTGAGCTGGGAAACCACGAGCCGAAGAAGCCTTTCCTCCAGCCGGGCGTGTGGTGCACACTTGGGATCCCAGTACTTGGGAGGCAGAGACAGGAGGATGTGGTGTGGTGTGCTCTGGTGTGTGTGGGGTGTGTGTGTGTGTGTGTGTGTGTATGTGTGTGTGTGGTATGTGGTCTGGTGTGGGGTGTGTGTGTGTGGTGTGTATTCGTGTAGTATGTGGTCTGGTGTGTGTGTGGGGGTGTGTGTGTATGTGTGTGGAGTGTGTTTGTGTGTGTGTGGTGTGTATGCATGTGGTATGTGGTCTGGTGTGTGTGTGTGGTGGGGAGTGTGTGTGTGGTGTGTATGTGTGTGGTATGTGGTCTGGGGTGTGTGTGTGTGTGTGTGTGTGTGTGTGTGCGCGCGCGCATGGGAGCACATGTGCTATGGGGGGGGGAAGCTCTGTGGCCTCCAACCTCCTGACTCAGGATCCAGGACTCTCCCGTGCTGTTCCTGTTCCGGTCCAGGGTGTACACCAGGTTTCTCAGCCCACCTTCCCGCCCATTCACAAAAAAAATGTCAACCCCCATGCTCTGTGTTCTAAAGACATTGACGCATTTATGTAGTGGGGATGACTCACGGCACGAGGACATCAGGTCCTATACATAGCTCCGAGCCGAGAGTCCTCCGTCCCAGCACGCCCCAGCCCCAGGCCCAGCCCCCGCCCCCACGTGCCGGGTCCTCCCACCTGCGCCCGAGCCTCCCAGCCCAGCGCCTGGGTCGGTGGAGTCACAGTGGCCCCTGTCCCAGGGGAGGGGCATTGTGGTCATTGACGTGAGGAGCGTTGGGAACGCACAGCCCACGTGGCCCACGCCCAGCAGGATCCAGAGTTGTCCATCACCCAGAAAGTTCCTTCACAGCCCGTTAGCCAGTTTCCAGAGGGAAACTGCTCTGATTTCTTTTTCTTTCTTTATTTTGATTTATTTGCTTATTTTTGTACTGAGGAATGAACCCAGGGGTCCTCTACCACTAAACTACACCCTTGGCCACTTTAATTTTTTTTTTTCCTTTGAGACATGGTCTCACTAACTTACCCAGACTGGCCTCCAACTTACAATCCTCCTGCCTCAGCCTCCCAAGTCACTGGGATTACAGTGCATGCAGCACCAGGACTGGCTGATTCTGTTCTCATTTTCTTTTTCTTCTTAGCCATGTTCCTATAATCCCAGTCCTTGGGAGGGTGAGACAAGAGGATCACAGGTTTGAAGCTAGCCTCAGCAACTTAGCAAGACCCTTGGCAAATTAATGAGACCCTATTTCAAAATAAAATAAGGTTAGGAGTGTAGCTCAGAGATAGAATGTCCCTGGGTTCTACCTGCAGTATCTTCCCCCTAAAAAAATTCAACTTTTTTTTTTTTTTTTTTTTTTGTAGTACTGGGAATTGAACACAGGGGCATTCTACCTCCAAGCTACACCCCCAGCCCTATTTTTTTAATTCTTTATTTTGAAACAGGGTCTCACTAAGTTGTGGAGTGCCTCACTAAGTAGATGAGGCTGGCCGTGAATTCGGATCCTCTGGTCTCAGCCTCTCAAGTACCGAGATTACAAATGTGTGCCACCATGCCCAGCTTAAAGTCATCTTTTTTTACATTTAAAAACCTGGAGGTGGCTTTGTTTGTTTCTTGTGATACTGGGGATTGACCCCAGGAGCATTCTACCTCCAAGTTACCCTCCCAGCCTTATTTTGTCTTTTGTTTTTGAAATGGTCTCTCTAGGTTGCTAAGAGTCTTGCTATGTTTCTGAAGCTGGCTTTGGGCCTGGGGTTCTCCTGTCTCAGTCTCCCAAGTGCTGGGGTTACAGGCCTGTGCCCGCAGGCCTGTCTGGAGGTGGCTGTTTTATTTCAGAAATGTAATCTTCTTTGTGCGAGCATTTGTGTACCTTCAAAAGTACACCTTCAAAAGCTTCACCCACTCCGGAACTCCATATTAAAGGAACAGCAAGAGACCTGCTCTCTCATTGGGTCTTGTATTCAACACGATTTCTGGGAGATTCATCCTTGTCATCGTGAGTACATTTAGATCTTATCTTAATTGCATTAAGATTTGGTGACCTTTTGAGTCTACAGTTCCAGAAACGTATGGTTCTGTGAGTCTGATTTCAACAGATGATTGTGAATATAAACTTGGTAGCACCTTGACTCTGCTCCAGGAAATCTCTAATTGTGTGTGTGTGAGGGGGGGGGGTAAGGATCTTCACAATAGAGGTGTCTAGACTGTCCCCCAAGCCCTGAATCCAAGAATGGCACAGCCCCCGCCCAACTGACTTTCCCAGCTGGAGACCCACAAGGAGCAGCCCCTCCCCCACAGCCCGTGCTCACAGACGCACACTCTTGTACACCCGGCTCAGCCAGCAGAGAGGCCTCCGACAACTCGTTTATGTCTCCAAGGGTCGGTTTTCTCATCAGGAGCATGTGTCAGAGCAGGTGTGAAGATCATTGGGTTAGCCGGGCGTGGTGGTACACGCTCGTAATCCCAGCATTTGGGAGGCTGAGACTGGAGAATCCGGGTTCTCGGCCAGCCTCAGCTACCTAGTGAGGCACTCCGCAACTTAGTGAGACCCAGTTTCAAAATAAAGAATAAAAAAAATAGGGCTGGGGCTGTAGCTCGGAGGTAAATAAATATTTTTTATTTGTATTTATTTATGTGTGTGTGTGTGTGTGTGTGTGTGTGTGTGTGTGTGTGTGTACGCTCAGGTTCCATCTCCAGTACCACAAAAAAAAAAAGATCATCAGGTTGTCCCTAAGTCACTGAACCCAGGAGGCACCTGAACCTGCCCAGCAGGTGAGAAGACCTAAAGAATTGTCCTCACTAACTAGAGACCAGCCGCAAACTTCTGCCAGGTCACTGCCTCCACCACGCCCATCCTGTTTCTGTCCACCCCTCTGTGTCTGATGGAGAAGCTTACTGTTCTCCATACAGTACCGGCTCCTGTTGGCTTGTTCTGGTTAACAGTGGGACTAGTTTCGAAGGTTTGCTGCTAATGATTAAGGTTTAATGATTAAAATGGTCCTGTCAACTAAAAGTCAAGAAACAGGCTTTACAGCACAGTGTTTGGGCCTCAGCTAAAATCTCCTGGGTTTTCTGCAGGAGGGAGGTGAAGTTTTGGGGGACAGCTGGGTGACCCCAATGGCTCTTTATTTTCTCACCTCTCGATTAAAGGGAATAATCTCTGTCTTAACCAGGACAGAAGGGTGGATCAAATACCTGTTACCTTTTCTTTTTTTTTACAATTCTAAGGTTACTGAGTTTTGTGAGTCGTGTGTGTGTGTGTGTGTGTGTGAACACAGGGACAATCTACCACTGAGCTACATCTCCACCCCTTTTTAGTTTTTATTTGCTATTTATTAATTTGGTGGTACTGGGGGTTGAACCCAGGGGCATTCTACCACTGAGCTACACCCACAGCCCTTTTTATTTTTTATTTGTATTTATTTATGTGTGTGTGTGTGTGTGTGTGTGTGTGTACGCTCAGTACTGGGGTTTGAACCCAGGGGCATTCTACCTCTGAGCTACACCCTCAGTCCTATTTTTTATTCTTTATTTTGAAACAGGGTCTCACTAAGTTGCAAAGGGCCTAAAGAGGCTGGCTACAAATCTGGATCCTCCAGTCTCAGCCTCCCAAGTACTGGGATTACAAGCCACCACGCCCGGCTTACTTATTTATTTATTTTGGTACTGAGGATTGAACCCAGGGGCATTCTACCTCTGAGTTATACTGCCAGCCCTTTTCATTTTTTATTTTGAA
Source organism: Graphiurus murinus (assembly GCA_004027655.1). Classification (NCBI taxonomy): domain Eukaryota; kingdom Metazoa; phylum Chordata; class Mammalia; order Rodentia; family Gliridae; genus Graphiurus; species Graphiurus murinus. The sequence goes on from PVLC010021846.1 coordinate 12,506, forward strand.
ACAGGTTTTGCTAAGTTGCTGAGGGACCCCGCTAAGTTGCTGAGCTGGTTGTGAAGCTGCGATCCTCCTGCCTCGGCCTCCCAAGTACTTCGATTACAGGCATGAGTCACCATGTCCATGTCTATTGCGTTTGTGACTTGTTTGGTCCTTTATGATTTGGAGCTATGCTGGTCCTGGTGCTCCCGTATGCCTTGCCGTATGGGCGCCCTCTCTTGTACTGAGAGGAATTCCTTTGATTTCCATAAAGATGTCATGGACGCCATGGTCAGCAATTGCCAGTAAGTTCCTGCTGGGGGGTTTGAGGACCAAAGGGCAGCCGCCTGCTCCCTTGAGCTGGGGAGGTGGAGGTCCTCTGCTCTACATTCATCAGATAGGACCTGGAGAAGGACAGAGGTCACACGAATAAGGAGATGCTGTCCTAGTTAACTGATAGAAAACAACAGTTTTCACCTAATTTCCCGTCCGTCCTGGAAGGCAGCCAGGGCAGGGTGGTCTTCTTTTGACACCTGAGGATGCCAGGGCTAGCGGAGCCTGAGCGGGACGTTCACAGCTCATCTGCCACGGCCTGGGTGCCAACCAGGGGTGGAGGGAGGGGTCTGCCAAGCAGGATCGAGTGGGCTTGAGCCACGGAAACTACTCGTTCTGGATGACGAGCAAAGACAGTCGTGAGCGACCTTAGTCTCCAGGGAAGCCTTGTCTCTGGCCACAAATAAACCGTCGCCCCTTCGAGCCGCTCACGGCCTGCATTGCCAGGGGCTGCGTTCCGTTTCTTCTTGGAAAGTTCGGGAGGTGGGCGGTGACATTTTCAGCTGCTATTTTCATGCGTCCTTCTTAGTCACCGAGTGCAGCTTAGAAGCCGGCGCCAGCCAAGCCCTCCCAACGCCGCAGGCTGGTTACTCCCCACGCTGACCTGCGGAGGAATGACAGGCACGTGGTCAACCCCTCCCAAATCAAGGATGGCACCGACCCCGTGTTGACCCCTGACCTCTGGAAAGCTCCATTATCTAGCCACCTGCACCATCTAGAACATTCCTAAGCCTGGAAACAGGAAAAACAGGTCTTGAACACTCAAAATAGCTGCCCAGAACAGAACCACTGAGATTCATGCAAGTCGTTCATAAGAGAGACCCTCAGGTTCCCAAGCTAATGTGTTTATTATTTACTTGTTTATTTATGTGTTGCTGGGGATTGAACCAAGGAAGGTTCTACCTCTGAACTCCGCCCCTAAGCCCCCTCCTCACCCCGATTAAAATTTTTGTTTTTAAAATTTGAAACAAGGTCTCACTAGGTAGCTGAGAGTCTCGCCACATTGCTGATACTGTCCTCAAACCTGTGGTGCTCCTGCCTCAGCCTCCTAGGTACTGGGATTATGGGGGTGCCGGGTGGGGGGAATGTTATTCAACAGCCCCTATCCTCTCATATATGGCAGATAAAAAGCAAGACGTTAGGCAGAGTTCGGGGCCCATCGAAGCACAGGGCGCGCCCAGAAACGACAGGTGACATTTCTGGAGCACCTGGCACGATCCAGGAGCACCCGTCAGGAGGGCAGACCCTGCCTGGACAAGGAACAAGCCCCGAGGGTGCTCGAGCAACAGCGAGGCCTCTGGCCTAAAGGCTCCAGTTCTGCTCGGCCATGGAGCAGCAGGGCAACTGGGCCATTTATGCAACGTCTCCAAGCCTCAGTTTCCCCATGTGAATGAGCTCAGAGTTGAAGTAATGAGAGTTCTAATCTCATCAGCGGGGGAATCCATTGTAATGGATTTACTGGGTGGTCTTGTTAAGTTGCTGAGGGTCTCACTGTGTTGCCTAGGCTGGCCTCAAACCTACGATCCTCCTGTCTCTGTTTCCCAAGTACGGGGATTAGACATGTGCCACCACACTAGCCTCTAGAATTCTTTTTTTTTTTTTTTTTTTTTTTTTTTGGTGGTACTGGGGATGGAACCTGGGGGCATTCTACCTCCGAGCTACAGCCCCAGTCCTATTTTTAATTCTTTATTTTGAAATAGAGTCTCACTAAGTTGCAGAGGGCCTCACTAAGGAGCTGAGGCTGGCCACCATCCTGCGATCCTCCGGTCTCAGCCTCCCAAGTACTGGGATTACAAGCGTGTGCCACCAGGCCCGGCTCCCCCAGGACTTTTTATTTTATTTTTATTTTTATTTTTTTGCGATACTGGGGATTGAACTCAGGGGCATTCTACCTCCGAGCTACACCCCCAGCCCTTTGAGTGGAATGGTGCAGCCTTTCCCACTGAGAGAGACTGCTTGCCACCCCCGTCCTGGGATCTGGACAGGCCACATGGCCTGCTTGGGTCAGTAGAATGTGGAGCCAAGAGTGTGTTGGTTCTAAGCCTGCCGGAACCCCTGCCACCTCTGTGGGGACAAGCCTAAGCTCGCCATGGATGCATGCTGTTACTCAAGCTGAGGTCAGAGAGGTTAAGAGCTTTTCCCAAGGCCACACAGCAGAGAAGGGAGAGAGCGCGTGGAGCAGGGCTGGGCGGCCTGGTCAAGCCAGCCCAGGCGCTAGAGCTGCCTGCTCAACCTGCAGTTGCTCAGAGAGGCAGGGAGGCCAGGCAAGAACTGAAGACCACCCAGCTCAACCACCAACTCAGAAGAAAAGGAGTGACTGCTTGGAGCTGTCAAGCTGTGGGGCTGTTAGCTAGCATGGCTGACTGAGACAGGACTCGATTCCCCCCCGGAGCGGCCTGATGCCTTCAATCCTCCTTCGAGAAGCACAGTCAGGCACGGCTGTGGCCCGGGGTATGGCAGGCAGAGGGCAGACACCGGAGCACCTCGGGGGCCTTGCACGCCAGTGAGGACCTAGGATCTGTCCTGCAGGCAGGGAGAATTTGCAGGTAGGAAAGTTCCTTCTAAGCCAGGTATGGTGACACACACCTGTAATCCCAGTACTTGGGAGGCTGAGACCGGAGGATCCGGGTTCGCAGCCAGCCTCAGCTACCTAGTGAGGCACTCTGCAACTTAATGAGACCCTGTTTCAAAATAAAGAATAAAAAATAGAGCTGGGGGTGTAGCTTGGAGGTAGAATGTCCCTGAGCTCAATCCCCAGTACTGCAAAAAAAAAAAAGAAAGTTCCTTCTAAGCCAGGTGTGGTGACACACACCTGTAATCCCAGTACTTGGGAGGCTGAGACAGGAAGATCACAGGTTCGAGGCCAGCCTCAACAACTTAGTGAGACCCTGTTTCAAATATAAAAAGGACAGGGGGTGAATCTTGAAGTTAAGATGCCCCTGGGCTGGGTTCAATCTCCATTACCAAAAGAAAACAAACAAAAATCTCACTGGGCTTGGGACTTGACTCAGTAGGGCCCATGCTTAGCATTTAGGAGAACCTGGATTCCATCCCTAGCACCAAAAAACAAGCCAACAAACAAACAAACAAAAAAACCTCATTAATAACGTCTATGTGAAGCCGAGTGTGGTGGCACACACTTGTAATCTCAGTACTTGGGAGGCTGAGACAGGAGGATCGCAGGTTCCCGGCCAGCCTCAGGTATTTAGTGAGGCCCTCCAAAGCTTAGTGAGACCCTGTTTCAAAATAAAGAATAAAAAATAGGGCTGGAAGTGGAGCTGGGAGGTAGAATGTCCCTGGGTTCAATCCCCAGTACCACAAGAAAAAAAGAAAAGAAAGAAGGAAGGGGAAGGAAGGAAGGAAGGAAAAGAGGGAGGGAGGGAGGAAGGAAGGAAGGAAGGAAGGAAGGAAGGAAGGAAGGAAGGAAGGAAGGAAGGAAGGAAGGAAGGAAGGAGAAAGAAAGAGAGAGAGAGAGAGAGAGAGAAAGAGAAGAGAGAAGCCACAGGACGTTCACTTGCAGAGGCTCTGTCCACTCTGCTTTTCTCTGCTTTCCTGTTTGCTGTGTGTGGTGAGTTTCCGCTAGGTCACTGCACGGGTCGCTTGTTTGTAAGGGACAGCGATGACAGTAGCAGAGAGCAGGAGTCCCCTCTCAGAGCTGAAGGGACAGAACTGCCTGGGCTCTGGAAATGCAAACGCTTGTCCGCCGGCCGTAGAGGAGAGTGCAAACAAATTATTCCAGTTGACAGAAGAAATACAAACAAAATTCCGACTGTCAGACTTCTTAATTAGTCCCCTCTGCTTGCTAGCTTTGGCCTTTAGCCTTAACTGTGGGGGAAACATGTTTGGCTCCTGTAAATACATTTCAGACAAAAGCAGGTGAGAAAGATTTGACAACTCTGTACGGCGCTGTCCAGAAGACAGGTAATGGCAAACTCACAGGCAATTTTATTTTATTTATTTATTTATTTATTTATTTATTTATTTATTTATTGCGGTACTGGGGATTGAACTCAGGGGCATTCTACCTCCGAGCTACACCCCCAGCCCTATTTTTTATTCTTTATTTTGAACAGGGTCTTACTAAGTTGCGGAGGGCCTCACTAGGTAGCTGAGGCTGGCCGCGAACCCGGATCCTCTGGTCTCAGCCTCCCGAATGCTGGGATTACAAGCGTGTGCCACCACGCCCGGCTCTCGCACAGGCAATTTTAAATCGTCTAATAGCTGCATTTTAGAAAGGGGGAAAATCAAGTGAAATTAAGTTTAATCTTTAGCTTATTTAACCCAGTATACTCAATAGCACTCATTCAATCCACGTAGAAGTAGTTATTACTTGTGTGTGTGTGTGTGTGTGTGTGTGTGTGTGTGTGTGTATGTGTGTGTGCACTACTGGGGATTGAACCCAGGGGCATTCTACCTCCGAGCTATACCCCCAGCCCTACTTTTTATTCTTTATTTTGAAACCGGGTCTCACTAAGTTGTGGAGGGCCTCACTAAGTAGCTGAAGCTGGCATCGAACCCGGATCCTCCCGTCTTAGCCTCCCAAGTACTGGGATTACAAGTGTGCACCACCACGCCTAGCCCATCAAATTCTCCTTCTAAGTGAACCTCCCATGTTCTCTTCATCCTCCCCCCAAAAAAACTCTCCACTCACTGCCGAGCCCGGTTCTTCTCCCTCCGCAGACATGGACTTTGATCATGAGAGGAATCTCCACCGCTCCCACGGCTGTGTCCACACCTCTGCCGGGTCTCCCTTCCACCCCACTTCTGCCTGCCCACGATTCCTCTGCTTCGTCTCCCCTTCCGTGCCCTTCGCCCCTCCCCCCGCCCTCTCCCATCCACGTGCCCACGCCCCTTCCTGCATCCTTCCTCTGGAAGGCGGCTGGAGCTAAAGGGCCGGCCCACCTGGGCATCCTGTTCACTTCAGGTCCAGAGAAAAGGCTGCTCTCTCCTCCGACCCTGTAGTCTATCAAAAGGAAATTCCAAGCCGGGCGGAGTGGGGGCACACACTGGTGATCCCAGTACTTGGGAGGCTGAGACTGGAGGATGTGGGTTTGTGGCCAGCCTCAGCTACTTAGTGAGGCACTCCGCAACTTTGTGAGACCCTGTCTCAAAATAAAGAATAGAAAATAGGGCTGGGGGTATAGCTTGGAGGCAGAATGCCTCTGGGTTCAATCCCCAGTACTGCAAAAAAAGCCTCAGCTACTTTTTTTTTTTTTCGGTATTGGGGATTGAACTACATCCCCAACCCTCTTTTTTATTCGTTATTTTGAAACAGGGTCTCACTAAGTTGTGGAGGGCCTCACTAAGTAGCTGAGACTGGCTGTGAACTGGATCCTCTGGTCTCAGCCTCCCAAATTACAAATGTATGCCAGCATGCCTGGCTAGTTTACCGCCTTTAAGGCAGGTTTGTTTGTTTGTTTGTTTTTAAACACCTTCCAGCCAGCAAGTGATCCTGTGTCCTTGTTGCTGTCCGTCTTTTGAGTCTGACTGTGGTACCGTGGCAACACCAACAGGGTTGTGTTTGGCATTCTGAGTAGAGAGGGTGACGGCGAGGGCCTGAGCCGCCATCCCAGAGTGCTCCTTTCCTGAATAAAACTCCTGCCTTTGTCTCTGCCTGGCGCGTGTTGAAATTCTTTTCACCACGGAGGCCAAGGACCCATGTCAGGTACCGTGCTGAGCCACGACACTAGGATGAGGCATCCTGTCCAAGCCCCAGGCCTCCCCGCAGGCCACCCACGTTCCTTGCACCCTTTATACCGTTTTGCCATCCAGACTCGGCTCCATCGGCCCCTCCCCTTTCTCCCCAATGTAGCCCCCAAGTTTCAGACACTTCTTGCCCCTCCGTTACCACCCACCACACCCTCTTAAGATCCACCTAAAAGACCCTGCCGTGTTCCCCAGCCAAGCCCAATACCCTCTCAGCCCAGCACACTACAAGGCCCCTCTTGGCCCAACCTGCCAAGATCTTTTCGCCTTCAATTGGACTGACCCCGATTCCCACACCTCTTTCCAACTCACCTGGACAGTAACCCCCACCCCAGGTTTTAGGGATAGCCTTCATTTCTTTGGACCAACCCTCAGATCTAGTTTCCCTGGACCAAGCAGAAACAGGAGAATCACAGGTTCGAGGCCAGCTTCAGCAATTTAGCAAGTCCCTCAGCAAGTTATTGAGACCGTGTTTCAAAACAAACAAACAAACAAACAAACGAAAAATGGCTGAAGGTGTAGCTCAAAGGTAGAATGCTCCTGAGTTCACCTCCAGTACCACAAAAGGAAGGAAGGAGGGATGGATGGATGGAAGGAAGGAGAGAGAGAGAGAAAGAGAGAGGGGAGGGAGGGAGGGAGGGAGGGAGGGAAGGGTTCAGCCTGCATAAGAGTCATCTTCAGTTACCAGAAAACCCACCTGTGGCGACGGCAGCCTTTCCTCGGGGTGTTGGATGACCGCCAACATTATCTGGTTTTACTGTAACTGGATTAGCTCCATTAAAAGTGTTTTTAGAAATTAATCATAAAGACCTAGCTGTACCCTGGGCACTGGAGTCTCGTCGGCATGAGATTCTCGGATGTTAGTATAATCGATGCTTATTAGGTTCGGTGACACTAAAAACAAATCGTCCCGTTTTCCTTTGGGTCTCCGCTTGTTTGTTTTCCAGATGCCTCCTTCTTCTCTCTCCCTGATCTTTCCTGCAAAGTGGGGAGTTCCGATGACTCTCGCTCATTTACTTGCTCGCCTTGGTGGGAAGAAAGGCATCTTCTGGATTCATCCATTCATGATGAAGAGTAGGCACCGGGTCCTTCCCACAGACGCCAGCTCCGCTCTGCCAGGGCGTGACGTCACAAAGCCACAGTGTGCGCAGCCCGGAGCCTCCTGACGGGGGATTCAGCCCTCCTCCCAGACTCACAGTCCCAGGCCGGCACAGCCGAGAAGGAGCCTGTTCCTGCCTCTGAGACATTTCTTTCTTTCTTCCTTCCTTCCTTCCTTCCTTTCTTTCTTTTTTTTTTTTTTTTTTTTTTTTTTTTGTGGTACTTGGGGTTGAACTCAGGGGCCTTCTACCTCCGAACTACACCCCCAGTCCTATTTTGTCTTCTTTATTTTGAAACAGGGTCTCACTAAGTTGCCTAAGGCCTCACTAAGTAGCTGAAGCTGGCTGCAAACCCAGATCCTCCTGTCTCAGCCTCCCAAGTACTGGGATTACAAGTGTGTGCCACCATGCCCAGCTCTTCTGAGACATTTCCAACCTGGTGGTAGAAAAGAACAAACTCAGAATATCTTTTTTTTTTCTTTTTTTTTTTTTTTTGGTGGTACTGAGATTAAAACCAAGGTGTTCCACCATTTACACCCCAGCCCTATTTTATTTTGAAACAGGGCCTCACAAAGTTGCTGAGGATCTCTCTAAATTGCTAAGGCCAGCCTTAAACCTGTGATTCTCCAAACCCACTCAGCCTCCCAAATACTGGGATTACAGGCGCGTGTCACCACGTCGGGTTCGGAAGTACATTTTGCCTACACACCTGTTGTGGGGGTGTAAGGAAGGAAAAGGGACAGACCCAGGACGGGTTTGGGGAAACTGAGTTTCACAAGAGCGAGCACGCATATAACCAGCATGTGGAGGGAGGCTCAGCACCCTGAGTCGTCGGGGCGATGCACATGTAAGCCACAGGAAATCGGGGCACCATGGCACGCCTGGAACCCCAGTACTTGGGAGGCTGAGACAGGAGGATCACAGGTTCGCTGCCAGCCTCATCAACTTAGTGAGGCCCTGTGCAACTTAGTGAGACCCTGTTTCAAAATAAAAAGAATGAAATAGGGCTGGGTGTGTAGCTCAGAGGTAGAACGCCCCTGGATTCAATCCCCAGTCACACACACACACACACACACACACACACACACACACACACCCCATAAAAGCCAGCTGGTAGTGCCCACCTGGATCCCAGCACTTAGGAGGTTGAGACAGAAGGATCACGAGTTCGAGGCCAGCTTCAGCAACACAGTGAGACTCTCAGTAACTTAAATGAGAACTTATCTCAAAATGAAAAATAAAGAGCCAGGCTTGGTGGCTCACGCTTGTAATCCCAGTACTTGGGAGGCTGAGACTGGAGGATCCGGGTTCGTGGTCAGCCTCAGCTACTTAGTGAGATTCTCCGCAACTTAGTAAGACCCTGTTTCAAAATAAAGAATAAAAAATGGGACTGCTGGGGGTATAGCTCGGAGGTAGAATATCCCCAGGACCACAAAAAAAAAAAAAAAAAAAAAAAAAAAAAAAAAAAAAAAAAAAAAAAAAAAAAAAAAAAAAAAGAAAGAAAGAAAAAGAAAATAGAAGTGGGGCTTTTCGTAGTGGCGCACACTTGTATTCCCAGTACTAGAGCACTAGGGAGGGTGAGACAGGAGGATCACAGGTTCGTAGCCAGCCTCAGCAATTTACTAAGGCCCTCCGCAACTTAGTGAGAAACCTGTTTCCAAATAAACAACAAAAAATAGGGTTGGGGTATAGCTTGGAGGTAGAATACCCCTGAGTTCAATCCCCAATACCACAAAAAAGAAAGAAAGAAAATAGAGGTGGGGCTGTAGCTCAGAGGTAGAATGTCCCTAGGTTCAATCTCCAGTACCACATAAATACATAAATAAATAAATAAATAAATAAATAAATAAAGCATGTGATACCTTTACACACATATTAGATGGTAAAAACGTAAAGAAGAAAAAGTAAAAACTAATAGTAAGGGTTAGAGAGGATACAGCGGAACTGGATGGTCCTCCCATCGCTGGCAGGAGGGCAAAATGGTACAGTCCCTTGGGAAACTAGTTTGGAGTTTCTTAGAAAGGGAAACGCACACCTGCCATGTGACCCAGGAAGTCCACCTCTCAGCAACTTAGGGAGACCCTCTTTTGAAACAGAAAAATAAAAAGGGAAGCCGGGCATGGTGGCACACACTTGTAATCTCAGTACTTGGGAGGCTGAGACAGGAGGATCGCAGGTTCATAGCCAGCCTCAGCAATTTAGTAAGGCCCTCTGCAACTTAGTGAGACCCTGTTTCCAAATACACAATGAAAAATAGTGTTGGGGGTGTAGCTTGGAGGTAGAATGCCCCTGGGTTCCATCTTTAGCACCACAAAAAATAAAAATAGAAAAAATAAAAAGGGCCAGGGGCATAGTTCAGAAGTAGAATGCCCCTGGGTTCAATCCCCAGCACCCCCTAAAAAAAGATAGTAGAGGCTTCCCTAACTGTAGGTGTTAGAAATCCAAAGCTGCCGGGCGTGGTGGCGCACACTTGTAATCCCAGTACTTGTGAGGCTGAGATAGGAGGATCACAGGTTCGAGGCTAGCCTCAGCTACTTAGTGAGGCCCTCTGCAACTCAGTGAGACCCTGTTTCAAAAATA
>PVLC010021847.1:0-27447 GCA_004027655.1 Graphiurus murinus
CCAGGACCAGATGGTTTTCCAAGTGAATTTTATAAAACATTTCTAGAAGAGCTAATCCCAATACTCCTCAAGCTATTCCGTGAAATAGAAAGAAACGGGACCCTTCCAAACACATTCTATGAAGCCAACATCACACTAATACCAAAACCAAATAAAGACAGCTCAAGAAAAGAAAACTATAGGCCTATATCATTGATGAACTTAGAAGCAAAACTGCTAAACAAGATACTAACAATGCGCATTCAAAACCACATCAAGAAAATTATACACCATGACCAAGTCAGGTTCATCCCAGGGATGCAAGGCTGGTTCAACATTCCAAAAACAATACATGTAATTCACCACATAAACAGACTAAAAGACAAAAATCAAATGATTATCTCAATTGATGCTGAAAAAGCATTTGACAAGATCCAACACCCATTCATGCTAAAAGCACTACAGAGAATCGGATTAGAAGGAACATACCTCAAAATCATAGAGGCAATATACAATAGGCCTACAGCCAACATCATATTAAATGGAGAGAAACTGCAAGAGTTCCCACTAAAGACAGGAACAAGACAAGAATGTCCACTATCACCTCTTCTGTTTAATATAGTACTCGAGACTCTAGCCAGAGCAATAAGGCAAGAGAGGGAAATCAAAGGGGTAAAAATAGGAAAGGAAGAACTAAAACTATCCCTTTTTGCAGACGAGATGATACTATACTTAGAAGACTCAACAAACTCAACCAAAAACCTTATAGAATTGATCAACAAATTCAATAAAGTGTCCGGATACAAAATCAATCTTAAAAAATCAGAAACTTTTCTATATGCCAACCATAAATCAACAGAAAAAGAAATCCAGAAAACAATTCCACTCACAATAGCACCCCAAAAAATAAAATACTTAGGGATAAACCTAACCAAGGAGGTTAAAGGCCTCTATAAGGAAAATTATACAAAGTTGAAGAAAGAAATCGATGAAGACCTTAGAAGATAGAAGGATCTACCATGCTCTTGGATAGGCAGAATAAATATCATCAAAATGGCCATCCTCCCAAAACTGATCTACAGATTCAATGCAATACCCATGAAATTGCCAAGGACGCTCCTCACAGACATAGAAAAATCAGTCCTTAAATTCATCTGGAAAAACAAAAAGCCCAGGATAGCAATAAAAATCATGCAGGAGGCATCACAATACCTGACTTCAAACTCTACTACAAAGCCACAGTAATAAAAACAGCATGGTATTGGCACAAAAACAGACACATAGACCAATGGAGCAGAATAGAAGACTCAGAAACAGACCCACAGACTTACAGTCAACTGATTTTTGACAGAGGAGCCAAAAGTATACACTGGAGAAAAGATAGCCTCTTTAACAAATGGTGTTGGCAAAACTGGTTAACCAGTTTTGCAGGAAACTGGAAATAAACCCCACTTTCTCACCCTGCACAAGAGTCAATTCAAGGTGGATCAAGGACCTGGAAGTCAGACCAGAGACCTTGCAGCTACTTGAAGAAGGCATAGGGCCAACACTTGGACACATAGGCACAGGTAAAAACTTTCTCAACAAGACCCCAAAAGCACAAGCAGCCCAAAGGAAGATCAATACATGGGATTGCATTAAACTGAAGAGCTTTTGCACAGCAAAGGAAACTATCAAGAACCTCAACAGAGAGCCTACAGAGTGGGAGAAAATTTTTGCCAGTTACACTTCAGATAGAGGTCTAATATCTAGGATATACAAAGAACTCAAGAAAATCACAACTAAGAAAGCAAATAACCCAATCAAAAAATGGGCAAAGGATCTAAATAGACACTTCACAAAGAAGAAATACAAATGGCCAATAAATGTATGAGGAAATGTTCCACATCACTGGCAATCAGGGAGATGCAAATCAAAACTACCCTGAGATTTCACCTAACTCCAATCAGAATGGCAATCTTAAAAAACATGAACAACAACACCTGCTGGCGAGTGTGTGGAGAAGTGGGAACCCTAATACATTGTTGTGGGATTGCAAACTGGTGCAACCACTGTGGAAAACAGTATGGAGGATCCTCAGACGAATGGGAGTGAACCTACCATATGACCCAGCAATACCACTACTGGGTATATACCCAAAAGAATGGAAACCAAACTACCCGACCGATACATGTGTATCTATGTTTATAGCAGCTCAATTCACAATAGTCAAACTATGGAAGCAGCCAAGATGTCCATCCACAGATGAATGGATTACAAAACTATGGGATATGTACACAATGGAATTTTACTCAGCCATAAAGAAGAACAAAATCATGTTCTTTGCAGGGAAATGGATGCAACTGGAAAACATTATGTTAAGTGAGATTAGCCAGTCAGAAAGAGTAAAGAAGCATATGTTCTCTCTAATATGCGGATGCTAGGGAGAAGATGGGGCACAGGAGGGTCTCCATAGGAAAAGGAGAGATCCTTGATAAGCAAAGAAGTTGAATTAATTCCAGTAGATGCACAGGGCAGATGGACACCCTAACCACATGATGTACTTATACAATCATATCAAGGTCACTCAGTGAACTGAACCTGAAGGGGAGGGAGGGCGAAGGAATGGGGTGGGAATTGGAGAAGGGGTCAAATGAGAATTGTGGAATTGTGTGCAAATATGTTGTTAACAACTTGTGCTTAACAAAGATGTATGCTACATTGCACGAATAACTATAAAAAAAGAACAAAATCATGTTATTTGCAGGGAAATGGAAGGAACTGGAAAACATTATGTTGTTAAGTGAGATTAGGCAGTCACAAAGAGTAAAGAAGCATAGGTTCTCCCTAATATGCAGATTCTAGGGAGAAGATAGGGTATGGGAGGGTCTCCAGATGAAAAAGGGGAGACCCTCAAAACCAAAGAAGTTGATTTAACTGAAGTAACCTTGATATACACACTAATGTATATCAAGGTTACTCACTAAACTGAACTTGATAGGGAGGGAGGGTAAGGGAGCAGGGTGGGAATTCGGGGAAGGGGTCTAATGAGAATTGTGAGCATATATATTGTTATCAATTTGTACCTAACAAAGATGTATGCTTACAATGTATGAATAAGAATAAAAATTGAAAAAAAACAATAATTTCAGTTCTTATTCCCTATTTTTATTCCTTTAATTTGTTGTCTTATTGTGGTGGCTAGAGTTTCAAGTACAATATTGAATAGGAGTGATGATAGTGGGCATTCTTGTCTTGTTCCTGATCTAAAGGGAAATTGTTTCAGTTTTTCCTCATTCATTATGATGCTGTCTGTGTACTTATTATATATACCCTTTATTATTTTAAGGTAGGTTCCTTCTATCACTTTCTTCAGTATTTTTATATTGAAAAGGTATTGGATTTTGCCAATTTTTTTTCTGCATCTACTGAGATGATCATGTGATTTCTGTCCTTAACTCTATTAGTGTGGTGGATTATGTTTATCAATTTGCATATATTGAACTAGACTTGCATCCCTGTAATAAAGCCAAGTTGATGATGGTGTACTATTTTCTTGATATAGTTTTGAGTGCAAATAGATAGTATTTTATTAAGAATTTTTGTATCCATATTTATCATGATATTGTTCTGTAATTCTTTTTTTCTCATGGTATCTTTATTTAGTTTGGGGATTAAGGTAATGCTGACTTCATAGAGTGAGTTTGGTAGATTTTCTTCTTTTTCTATTTCATGAAGTAATTTGAGAAACATTGGGCTTAGTTCTCATATAAACATCTTTTAAAATTCAGCTGGGAATCTGTCTGAACCTGGACTTTACTTTGATGGGAGACTATTGTTTTCTCTATCCTCTTAGTTCAGTTTAGATAAGTTGCAATTGTCTAGGAATTTGTCCAAGTTTTTCAGTTTATTAGAGTATAATTTTCAAAATAGTTTCCAATAATTTTCTGTACTTCCACATTATCTGTGGTGACATCTACTTTTTTTTTTATCTCTGATTCTATAAATTTGGATTTGTTCACTCTTCCTTTTGGGGAGATTGGCTAAGGGTTTATCAATCTTATATACCTTTTCAAAAAACCAGCTTTATGTTTTATTGATCTTTGCTATTTTTTATTTTATATATTTATTTTTTTGCATTTTCTCTTCATCTCTTTCCTCTCCTCAGAGACTCTGCTTCTCCTCTGGTACTGGCTCTCTCTGAGGAGTGCTTTGAGGGCTAATTTCAGGAGTAAGGAGAGGTCTTCTCCCATTTCTGAGTGTCAAGAAAGTGATGTTGTTATTCTCCAAGGCCCTTAACACAACTTCAAATCCCTGAACACATTTTATTTTGGCTGTTCCTAGGTTGAAAAAAGAAAACAGACTTCTTCACTAGTCATGTCTCCAAAGGTAACTCTGTCAGCTACCAAACAATAATCTTTCCTAATTCCAAACTAATAACTTTCACTAATAACTTCACTTTTTCCATCTCTGATTATTCCATTCCTTGGCATGGAAATATGAGCAAATTTCTTCCATCTTTGAAAAATGCAAGAGATAAAATCCACTTGCTCTTTACTGAAAGGCTGCTCACTGGCTCTTTCCACTCCTCTAGCCACTAAGAGCTACATTTGATCAGAGGTCTTTGTCAGCTTTACCTCCCACCTCCAAATTGCTACTGATCCCATCATTTAATCTGCACCAAGACCCAAAAGCTTTCTTTGTGAGAGTCATTATGACCTGTTGTATGCTAAAATACAAAAAAATAATTGTCAGTCCCTTAAGTACATACTACTTCCTCAGTAGCACTGGAATTTGCTGACTAAACTCTAATTCTGAAATACCCTGTTCCCTTGGTAGTAGGCTCCAAAGGTTCATGATTTTTACCTTGCCCATAACTGCTATTTCCTATTTAGTATTGTTAATGCCTATACATACATTAAAAGGTCATGTTGTACATGATAAACAAACACAATTTATATTACCCAATTAATCAAAGAAAGAAAGGAAAATACTGGTAATCCCTCAGATCTCATCATTGACTAGATTCGGGATGTTCCCTGTTTGACCAATAACCCCAGAGTCCCTTCCTGAAACAGGCATCTACTCACATAAAGAGCTTCTCCTCAAGCACAAAGATCTTCCTGACTGAAAAGCTGGAGACACACTGGATGGCTGTCAGAAAATAAAGTGCACTGACTCTGCCAAGATAAAACAGGAACAAAAGCAACACAGTCAAGTCAATGTAAGTAGGTCAGTTTCCTACCCACAGAGCTATTTCTATGACTGATATAAAAGTGAATGATATAAGCCGGGCGTGGTGGCGCATGCTTGTAATCCCAGCATTCGGGAGGCTGAGACCGGAGGATCCGGGTTCGCGGCCAGCCTCAGCTACCTAGTGAGGCACTCCGCAACTTAGTGAGACTCGGTTTCAAAATAAAGAATAAAAAATAGGGCTGGGGGTATAGCTCAGAGGTAGAAGCCCCTGAGTTCAATCCCCAGTACCGCAAAAAAAAAAGTGAATGATATAAAACTAAATGGATTTTTCTTTTAAAACAATAGAATTGTTTTGATTAAAACAGAGGAAAATGACCCCATGAGGGCTCTTCCCTCCTTTGTGTCTCTACAGCACTGCTCCTGTGACTCCACATTACAACACATTTGGACCTTCATGGTGATAGTTTGCTGTGAACTGAACTGTGTTCCCCTAAAATCCTTATATTAATAACCCCCAATGTTCTCAGCTCCCCGCCACTGGCCGGCTGGCATGCCTGCAGGTGGGGCTGGCAGGGTCAGTCAGACCTGAATTCATGCATACAGCAACACTACTTTTCATAGCTTCCCTTGCAATTATATGTAAATATGAAACAAAACTTTAGAAAGTAAAATGGATGCATTTGCAACTTT
This sequence comes from Graphiurus murinus, assembly GCA_004027655.1. Classification (NCBI taxonomy): domain Eukaryota; kingdom Metazoa; phylum Chordata; class Mammalia; order Rodentia; family Gliridae; genus Graphiurus; species Graphiurus murinus. The sequence continues at coordinate 5,845 of PVLC010021847.1, forward strand.
TATATTCAGGTTTTGAGAAACAAAAATGTCCCTGCTGAATTTTCTGTGTGTACCCATTGGATATTGACGACAACAAAATTGTAAGAGATGGCAGAATCACAAGGTAGAAGGAGCCTGAAGTAGTCCATTTTCAATCTGTTTTTAGAAAAATCAAACTTGAAACCTAATATAGTTTATAAACTTATTCATGTAAGGAACTAAGATATACATATATTATATATTCTAGAATGGTGTCATATATTGTGGGTGCTCAATAAATTTATGAAAGAAAAAAAAATCCCCAATGTGATGGTATTAGGAGTAGGTGATTTGGGAGGTAATGAGTTTTAGATGAGTTTATGAGGGTGGCACCCCAATGATGGCATCAGTGTCTTTATAAGAGGAAGAAGTAGCAGAGTCAGCTCTGCCATGAGGGGCACAAAATGAAGGCTGCCATCTGCAAGCCAGGAAAGGGCCTCATAGGAGCAATGGAACCCTGACCTCAACTTTCAGACTCTAGAACTGATAGGAAATAAATGCCTGTTGTTTAAACCACTAAGTCCATGGTATTCTGTTATGGCAGCCTGAGCTACCATGTACATCATAAAAACACTATTACCTTCAATTGAACACACAAAATGCCTGGTATAATTGCTAATATATAAACAGACAAAAAGCACTATAAATAAAGCCCCAAAAGATAAAACATTCAATAGCCAGTTTGGTTTTAGAGCAGAATAAAGAGGAAAGTAAGACACATGGAAGGAAAGCGCAGGACTATTCATTCAACTCAGAAATCCCACACAGCCATCAGCAAATCCCTGACAATTAGCCTTGACTGAGGACAAACACCTTCTAATGGAATTTTAAAAGTGTTTAAAAAAAGAAGTCAAGGCAATGCTGACTAATGAAAAGAAAATTAATTTGTGCACCTGCATAAAAAAGAAGAGTATTAATACTTATTTTTCAGTAAAACAACTGAGATTTTTTTTTTTTATGGTACTGGGGATGGAACCCAGGGGCTTCTACCGCTGAGCTACATCCCCGGCCCTATTTTTATTCTTTTATTTTGAAACAGGGTTTCACTAAGTTGCAGAGGGTCTCACTAAGCAGCTGAGACTGGCCGTGAGCTGGGATCCTCTGGTCTCAGCCTCCCAAGTACTGGGATTACAAGAGTGCACCACCACTCCCAGCCAATTGAGATTTTAAAAAGAGAGTGCTGAGTGAATCCACACTTTGACAGAAATATGTATTTTACAAAAGCCTCCAAATCTTTGAAATATAGACATGATTCTCTTCATAACCAGTTTAGTCGAAACAGAGGATGTTATTTGAAACATTTTGGAAAGAGATGAGATACATCATTGAAATGATGAAAAACAAGTGAACAATTTTTAAAAACATAAACCAAAATGAACAACCCCAACTATCTTAAAGGAAAAATAAGAATTCATAGAAACCAATAATTTTTCTTTTTTTTTTTTTTTTTTTTTAGATTTAGATATGCTACTGTTTTTCTTTTGTTTATTGTGGAATAGTGTTTTTTTTTTTTTTTTTTTTAATTTTTTAGCATGGAATTTTATACATTTCTTGGGTACAACAGGGTTAATTACACATTTTTGTTGGGTACAAACTAGCATAGAAACCAATAATTTTTCATAAATCAAAATTATTAATAACTAAGGGGGCAGTCGTTTCTAGAACAATTTAAATAAATAGAAAGCAGCCAGACCAACTAGATAAGCAGCTGCAAAACTTTCAGTTCAGGAATAAACCTGCATAAAGTTAAAAGCTAATTAGAGAAACATGAAACAGTGAAGTTAGGTTCAAATATTATCTCACATCTGATCCAGGTAGATGGAAGAAATCTTCCAAAATAGGTGGAAAAGTGACATAAAGGGAAAAAAAGAAAGAAAAATTTAATTCAAAAGTTTCACATACTTCTTAGGCCTATCACTTTCTAAGCTGACCTCTCGCTCAGGTCCATAACTCCATAATTTCTAGGAAATCTGTAAAATCTTAAATCTGCAAATCTTAAAGTCAAGTGAAAATTCACTCACTGAATTAACAATTGACATGGTTAATTAACACTCCCCAAAGAGTAGTTTAAAAAAGGGAGACATGATCTCTTGAGAAATATAATAAGAGATTTTCCAGTGTTATCTATCATTGATCAAAGAATAGAGAACATATCAAGGATCCAGAAAACAAATGGAACACTGTAAGCCATCTTGTGATCTGTGGACTGATGTCAACCTCACACACCTGCTCAAACACACTCTTCACCAAGGTTCATTTATTTTGTTTTACTGTGTGTGTGTGTGTGTGTGTGTGTGTGTATGTATGTATGTATTGAACCCAGAGGCATTCTACCCTTATTTTTTTATTTTGACACACAGTCTTGCTAAGGTACCACATGCTGCTGACCACAAACCTGTGATCCTCTTGCCTTATCCTTCCAAGCACTGTGATTATACACTTGAACCACCATGCCTGGCCCTCCAAACTTCTTTTAAAAGAGCATGAGCCTCTCAAACTCCTCTCTCCTTTGCTAGACTGCCCACATTCTCCACTGAATGCATGTTCCTTGCTTTACCCCAAAAGCACCTCTCTCTTGAGATGTCCCCTATTTTTTCTTGAATGTGTATCCCTTGTTTTCCCAAATAAACCTCTGATATGCCTCTGACTGCCACCTGCTGAAACCCTTCTCCATCATGTATGCCTATGGCAATGTCTCCACTGGTCCTGAGTTGAATCTCTCTCTCTCTCTCTCTCTCTCTCTCTCTCTCTCTCTCTCTCTCTCTCTCTCTCTCAGACCCCATGGTACAGTACTATTCGTGACTTTAAAAAGGGAGACAGCGAAATTCCTTCTAAAATATAAAATGATTTTTTACATACTAAATATTTTTATTGTTAAATCATATATGCATTATAATTCTTTTCAAGGTGGTAAGACATATGTGTATTATCTACTTCTGGCCTTATTTTAATTTTTCAATATAAATTGACAAATTATATGTATATGGGGTACAAAGTAATGTTATGATTCATGAATGTGATGTGAAATAATTAAATCAATCTAAGGTGATATCCACCACCTCAAATATTTATAATTTTTTCATTGTGAGAACATTTGAAATTTACTCTCAGTAATCCTGAAAAGTAATTATTTTTAGTATATTCACTCCCTTTTATTTCAAAGTAAAAAGACCCTTAACCTTTATGTTTGAGAGTTTTTATCTTTGACCATCATTTCCGCTCCTCCTTCTCTTAGCCCCTGACCATCATCATTTACCATCCTACTCCCCAAAGAGCTAGATTGTTTTATAATACATATATAAATGAAAATGTGTAGTGTTTGTCCTTCTGTGTTTAATTTACTTAGCATCATGTTCTCCAATTAGATCTATGTTTTCCCAAAGGACAAAATTTCCCTTTTAAGACTGAACAGTAACCCAAGCTGTATGCACTCATTTTCCTTATCCACTCATCTACTTAATAGACATTTAGATTGATTTTAAATTGTGAAATAGTGTCTCACTAAGTTATCACACACTGGCCTAGAACCTCTGAATTTCCTCCAAATAAAGATTCAAATTTACTTACCTATGCAAGATTTGATAACATTCCATTTTAACCCCAGTAAAATGAGATATATAAAAACTCCAAGTATGGTTGAGGGAATTATCTTTTCAAGAAGAAAAAAGAAAACAAAAAAGGAAAAGGTTTCAATTAAAGGTAAAAATGTTTGAACACCATTATTATACAAAATATGACTACATAATCAAATCTCTCAGTCAAGATAAAAACTTTAAATGGCTTAGACAGAGGCCTTTGGGGAATATAAAACTATATAATTTATTAGACTGACTTCTAAATTAAATTGAAAATTAAGGTATCTGTTGTTTGGAGAACTGATGGGAAAACAGAACAGACTACTGGACAAGCTAAGATTTCTCTCAGTGTTCACCAGGCCCTTCTGGTTCAGGGCCCAGCTCAGGTGCTGTACCCACCAGTGCCACACAGGGTAGCAGAGCACTGCAGGCTCCTGGGGAATCCTTTGGGAACAAACATAAGTCCAAGGAGCTAAGAGTTTTTATTTGAATTAAACTCTCACCATTTCTTCCAGTGAACATGCACAGTTTTATACTTCAAAAGGTTCAAGTGAAAATAGAATGTCTTGATTCTTATCATTAGAAAGAGATGAAATTTCAGGGATCAAAATGTAGCTTTGCAGTAGAATTCTTACCCAACATGTGTAAGCCAATGGATTTGATCCCCAGCACCACAAAATGAATAACAGTAAAAATTATAACAGCACACATACAACATACAACACACACACACACACACACACACACACACACACACACACACACACACACCACCCATTCTCTCTCTCTCTCTCTCTCTCTCTCTCTCTCTCACACACACACACACACACACACACACACACAGAGTTTCTAACAATGGATTTCTTCACAGTAAATAAATAGGGGTGAACTATAATCCACTGTCCCCCTCTGGTGAGTCCCTGACTTCCTGTCTGGAAAAGTAAATGGTCACTGACACCCAGGCACTCAGCCAGCTTTTTCTGGTGGCACCAAGGCTTCCTACATATCTCCTCTGTCGTTTCTTCTCCATCTAGCTCAGCCAGTGTTACCTGAGCTGCCAAATCTTTGTCATCCTCACCCTCTGTTCCTTCTCATTCGAGATGGCCCCAAGGAGACTGGACAAACATCACAACTGGTTTTGGATTAAAAATTCTCTTAAGCATGCTTTTTTCATATGTTTAGCTTTGAAAGAAACTGTAAACTGTCTTACAAAGTGGCTGTACCAGTTTGCATTTCTACCAGCAATGAATGAGAGTTCCTGCTCCATATCTTTGCCAACATTTGGTGTTGTGTTTTGGATTTTAGCTATTCTAATAATAAGCGTGTAGTGGTTTCTTGTTGTTTTAATTTGCGATTTTCTACTGACATATGATGTTGAGCATCTTTAATATGCTTATTGGACATCTGTATATCATCCATGGTGAGGTGTCTTTTTAGATCTTTTGCCCATTTTTAAATTGAATTATTTGTTTTCTTTTTTCCCCCCCGACTCCCTCCCCATCCTTCATTTCCATACAGGGCACTGAGATTGACATTGGTATGTCAATAAAGTCGATGGAAGTGGTTTTAAGGGTACATTACTTTGTAAAGTTTATGGGTTAGATTATGATATAATTTACTTGAGAAATTCTACTTATAACCATTCATGGGTTAAATATAGAAAATGGTAATCTAAAGAAAACATATATCCTACAATGCATCTTCAAAACTTCAAAGTATAAAAATAAATCTCAATACCAGAGTAGTATCAAGACATAGAATAATTTATGAAGTACACTTTGATATGAAGCAGGGCAAAGTAGAGAAACAGAATCATAGTATGTAAAAACCAGTTCCTGAAGACCTTTGTCTGGAAAAAATGTTACTTAACTGTTTCACTGATGAGGTGGCTTAAAAATCCCCTTGCATAGTTTCACTGCCCTCAAAATATACTCTATTTCATTTTCACTGAGCAAGAATCCCTAATAAATGATGATGGCTTTATCACCATATAGCACACACATCTATGTCTATACTTCGCAGGGCAGAAATTTTAACAATAGTCAGTTTTTCAAAATAGATGGACTGCATTCTGTTTCATTTGCATTCAAACTTGATATGCTAATACTGTATCATCATTAGAATGTTTGCTGGAGGTTTAAAAGTTCTACAATGTCCAGTCAGTTTTCAAGCATTTGACAAAACAATGAATCCTATGAGCATGCACTTTTTACAAGGTGTATTATGTTATTCTTTATCACATGAAGATAAAGAAAAACACCAGGCAAACTAAACATTACAGAATGGAGTAAATATCATATATGTAAGCTGACCTCTGTTTTGATCAGAAGCATAAAAATTAAAGTATCCCAAAAATGTTTGTTCAAATGTGTTTAGCCAACATTATTCAAGATGTATTCTGAGGGATGTTCTTAGCATTCACACACACACACACACACACACACACACACACACACACACACACACACTGAGTCTGTAGTCAAATGTTCAATATGCTCATAGAAAGAGTGACTATCCAAGAGATAAATTAAAAAGCCTTCCATATTTACTAGATCATGTAACATTAAATGTACAATCATACTTTCATTAAAAGATCTCCCAAATACAAAGTATGGTTAGAAGCCAGGTCTGAATAGGTGAATAACTAGTTCAAACCAAAGTACAGCGATAAGATAATAGACACAAGACTTATCAGCCAGAATCCCTAAAACATTTTAACCACTCTATGTTCAAAACCTAGACAAAGAAGAAAACACAGAATATTTAGAAACTTATTCCACAAGGCCCAATGAACTGTGCCCTATAGGCAAAATAGGACCAGGCAGCTATTTTTATTCTGCTCACAAGGTAAAGATAAGGATTGCAGAAATATGTAACAAATGATATTTCTTGCAATCTAAAATTTATATTAAATTCAAGCTTAACTATCCATGAAAGAAGTTTTACCATAACACAGCCAGACCTTTTGTTTATGTGTGAACTGTGGCTGCTTTCACTCTAGAATGGCAGGGTTGATGACCTCAGACAAAGACTACATATGGATTGCAAAGGCTAAAATATCTGCATATGGCCTTTTACCAAAAAAATTTGCCTATTCCTACACTAACATTCCAATATTTAGAAACCTGAACAAGAGCTTTCCCCTAAGTTCAGGAGCTCCAAGCTTTTCTCCTTAAACTACTAAACTGCTACTTCTCTGAACATTGCTGAAATTCCTTTTGTGGATCTGAGTTCATCAATGAGGAAAGTAGGCAGAATATGAAACCTGGATGCATTGTGCCCGGTGTTTACATCATAAAGAAGCCTCGGACCAAAATAGACACAATCCAGGTGGACTGCAAATAGCTGTGCTCTAGTCATGTCCCTCCCAGAACTACCATACATGTGTCTTGGACAAAACACTTACAAACCAGTTTTAGAGGCAAGTAAAAATTAATGCAAGGCGGGTGTGGTGGTGTATGCTTGTAATCCCAGCATTCAGGAGGCTGAGACCTGAGGATCCGGTTTTGCGGTCAGCCTCAGCTACCTAGTGAGACCCTCTGCAACTTAGTGAGACCCAGTTTCAAAATAAAGAATTTAAAAAAATAGGGCTGGGGGTATAGCTCTGAGGTAGGATGCCTCGGAGTTCAATCCCCAGTATCGCAAAAAAAAAAAATTTATGCATAAATCACACTAAAGACTCAACTTATTCTATCATCTCACTGTGGAACAATGGGTGACCAAGCTTGATGGTTCTAACTGATCTGACCTGTTTCCAAATAAAATCACTTCTGTTTTCAGAAAATAAAACATAACCCTTGATGGTACAAGTGTGTTAAGTAGTCAGTACAATTTCATCAGAGCCAACTCCATATCCTCTTTTAATATTCAACAGAAACTCAGTGATGACAGTAAAACTAACAACCCCAAAACAACCAAATAAATTATTTTCCTTACAAATGATATTCAAACTGACTGGTAGATACAAAGTTTTGGATGATATGGGGATGTAGAATAACACACACACACACACACACACACACACACACACACACATACACACACACAAAAACAACAACAAAAAAAAACAACTTGAGAAGTAATCATCTTCAATGACCACAAAGCAGCAAAGAGTAGAAAAGAGCATCATTTCATCTTAGTTAAGGTAGTGAATAGCGTTGCTAAGCTTGATTACTACTTATGTATAAAATGTACATGCTCTGGGGAATCTAATGCTTCCCAAAGATTATAATCTGTCAAAAATGCATTTTGCATACAAGTTCATCATGGAACAATGGACAGTACAAACTACCATCGGGTGTATGCAATGACACTGGCTTCCCTCACCATCTGATTTCAAATCCTAACAACCCTCTTCTCTCCCCAAACCTTTCTCAACTCCTACCCCTTCTCCACTGTTTCTGTACTTAAACTTTCTGAGTAATCCCTTCCGTCATCTGAAATGCCATATATTTTATTTCCTTATTCACCTATCATCTCTGTCCTTGTGAAAAAAATATATTCCACAAGAGCAGAGATATTTATTTTTACTCATTTTTTCACAACTATATTAGAGTTCATAAAATGCAACACATGATCTAGTAAGGAAGTCATAGTGCGAATGAGTGGATATAAGTGGAGAGCTAAGAGAATATACCATATGTGGCAGGCAGACTTTACCTTTCTTGAAGAATTCTTTTTTTCTACAGATTATCAATTACATCTTGTCTAAATCATCAAAAATTCTGAATTAGGTACTCCAGTAGACCACTCAAAAATTTTCCAATAGTAAAATTTAATCATCTTCTACTTGTTCTGTTGACTCTTTTTAAATGCCAAATGGAGTGGGGTGACAAGTAGATGGAAGGACAGGTAGAAAATGAACATGATCCCGAAGCGGACTATATCAGAACCAAATTTCTCCCACATTAGTATGTCACAACACAATTACAATAACATTGTCACGTTACCTGAGGTATCCAGGACTTGGGAAAAATCAGGTTTTTTTTTAAATGAACGCCAGGAAATCCACATCAGTTGGTGACAGAAGGAGGTGTCATAAATGATCTCCTCCTGGGGTAAAGTCCCCCTCTGACCCCCTGAGAATTGGTTTAATCTAGCTTTTGTTTCATCAGAGAAATAGCAGTTGGTGTAAAACCCAGCTAATGCGTCTATAGCTTTCTGTTTTCTATGAAAAAGCTCTTCAGTGTTGTTGACTTTGGAATAAAAGCAGATAAATAAAATATTAACAGATAATACTGGTTTAACCCACTTTTCTCTGTACTCTTTTTGAATTTTTTTATTATTGGTGCATTGTAATCATACATCTTTGTTTAGTACAAGCTGGTAAAGGCATACATGCACACATCTCTCATTTAACCCTTCTCCAATTCCCATCCCATTCCCTTCCCTTCCCTCTTTCTCAAGTTCAGTTTAGTGATTGACTTTGATATGTTTAGGATAACAGCTTGCTTGTAAAATTTGAGAGTAAAAAATTACAAACCTTGTTCTTGTGTTACAAACATTAGAAAAAAAATGTTAATTGATGTGATTACTGTACAGATACAACAAACTCAGTGACCTTTTCCTATTTGGCCCCTGATTCTTAAAATAGACCATACCATATAGAATTCTGGTTTTTAATATAAACATTGGGTCTTTGCTTTATACTATGACAAATGCATAAAATGCCAAGTTTCTCTTTTTTAAAATAATATGAACAGTGAGCATATATTTATAATGGAAACATGCCTTACAAATTATCTAATCATATGAATGGTCATTCTGAAATGAAATTAAGTAATGCTCATAGCACTTATGGACAACAGCATCTATCTGCTGATGTGTGTCAAAACATGGCACTAACATGAATTCACAAAGCCACGCTTCAATCACTCACCACACTGCTAAACTTCAGTCAGATCAATTGAGTAAAAAGCTTTGAACCTGAGATTCACAAACCTTCATAGTCTCCTTCCTCTCTGTTTAATACCACAGCAAAGTCTCCATTAATTACATCCAGGAAGAAGTCTGCAGGGTTATTGTAGGGCACAAAGGGATAACCTATGAAAGAATCAATTCAAGAACATAATCTGAGGGTCTTGGAAAATACAGAGGACTCCCTTGCAGAGGGCAGAGGAGAAAAGCTGACAATGTCTCCTCATCCTCTTATTCTCCTCTCACCTCATTAATTCATCCTTCCCACTTATATGTTCATTCACACAATGTTTCAATATTATGTCTATAGCAATATACATATATATGTAATATATGTTTATAAATATTGTATATATATGAATTTATGTATACATACACATTTGAGTATTTATGTATATCTCACACCAATTCTGGACTCTTCAGAACATCTTACATTAGTCCTTACCTATCATAAATAATGAACCCAAAGACCTATCAAAATGCACTGATGCTTATCAGTACTTCATCAATCTAAGGCTAGGTCCAAGTAAAAAGAGTTAAAGACCCAGTGCATTGTGTTTTCTGAGTTCACTACAGAATGCTAGACTGGTGGTATGCATAGCAGCAACCACTGCTTCTCCACCTACTTAGTTCAGAGGTCAGCATTATCATCTCTCATGCTGCCCCCAAGTTCAAATAGAGGACAAATCTCCAGAATATCATTCTTTTTCTTTTTCTTTTTTTTTTTGGTACTGGGGATTGAACTCAGGGGCATTCTACCTCCGAGCTACACCCCCAGCCCTACTTTTTATTCTTTATTTTGAAACCGAGTCTCACTAAGTTGCGGAGTGCCTCACTAGGTAGCTGAGGCTGGCCGCGAACCCGGATCCTCCGGTCTCAGCCTCCCGAATGCTGGGATTACAAGCGTGCGCCACCACGCCCGGCCAGAATATCATTCTTGAGAGAACGTGACCTGCACAGAACATCCCAGCTCCAAATTCAAGCTCAGTGACTCAATCATCTGAACTTGGCCTGAGGTCTCTTAAGTTCATCTTACCTATATTCTCCAGACCCACATATCCTGGATTATTTTTAACTTTATTTTTATTTTTGTTTGTTTATTTATTTATTTACTTATTTATTTTGTGATACTGGAGATTGAACCCGAGGCATTCTAACTCTGAGCTAAACTCCCAGAAGTATTTTATTTATTTATTTATTTTATTTTGAAACAGTATCTTGCTAAATCATTGCATGTTGGCCTCAAACCTGTGATTTTCCTGTGTCAGTCTCCCAACTACTGGGATCACAGGCATGCACATCATGCCTATTTGATTATTTTAAAATGGCAAATATTAATGAAGAATAATGAATAGAGATAGATAGTGAATATTTAAAACTATATTTTGGGGTCATAGGTAAACATGTATAATCATACCCAAATAACTCTAAAATAAGAAGATTGCATGAGACATAAAAAAGAATTCATAAATCCATCTGAAATGAACCTGAAAAGAACCAGGCTGCCCAGAAAGGTTGGCCAACTCAAGTTAGATATAGGACTAGATATTCTATTGACAAATAGGTCACAGACACCTATTCAAGTCTTAAATCTTCCATTTCCTCTTAGTAGAAAGTGCAGCAGAACCTCCAAGAGGCCTTATGATGGCAGAGCACAATCACATGCCAGGGAAAAGCTAAAAATTGTGAAGTTCACTGGGTCTTTCCATAAATACTCTGCTGACAGAATAAGTGCCTGTGAGTGCAACCAGCTTATATTTTAATTTTCAGGGAAAGAGCCCTATTTGTATAAGAAGTATCACCCAGGGGCTCATAGGTTTATGCCTTTGTCCACAATGTGTACAGAGCTGGAGCTTTTAGGAAGTACTTGGGTCATGAGGAGATTAATATCATTACTGGATTAATAATCTGAATGGGCCCCTGGCAGATGGGATGTAGTTGAAGGAAGTGGGTCACTGTGGATGTGACCTAGGAGAATTTATCTCGTCCCTGGCACCTCCTCTCCCCATTTATGATTCCTGGCTTACGTGAGCTGAGTAGCTGTCCTGTACCACACCTTTCTACCATGATGTCGGCCTTACCTCACAACCAAAGCAGTGGAGCTCACCAATCATGAACTGAAACCTCCAATATCAGGAGCCAAAGGAAATAATTCCTTCTGTAAGTAATTTTGCTCAAGTATTTATCACAGTGATACCAAGCTGACTAACATAGTCACCATAACTGGAAAGCAGAAGAGGCATAGCTCCAGTAGACATAGCCTATGGACATACACACGATACACACGGACACACACACACACACACACACACACACACACACACACACACGACAGGGAAAGGAAGAGACTAAAATAATACATAACAGATACAAAATGGAGAAAAGTTCTCACACCAAAGTTTTCAAAGATGGTTGAACCCAAGGTACAGCCACAATAAAAATCCAACAGCACACCCATTGACATCCTCTGCTCCCTCCCAGGTTTCCAGGAATGAAGGCTCTACTGCATAAGAAAGTCAACCACACCTGCTTCTGTGAAGTACTTCAAAGCCTCCTGTGCAGGTCCATGGAACAATAGTTTTCCTAAGGCCAATAAGGTGAGGCTATCAAACAGCTTGAAGATGAGATATCGAGGAGACTGAATGGAGAAGATGATGTCTGTCCCTTCTTAGACAACCTAATTTAAAAGGGGGAAAATGAATCATTAAACATTGAGCCTTCTCAATTAGATACTTTAATTCCTGCTGTTATATCATTTGTACCCAGTTCAACTTAATTTCATCTTACAAACTTCTCATCACATATTGTCTATTTGACATTGAAGAACCAAAATGCAGTGCTTTCATTTAAAACACTAGGGTTTCTAAAAGGATGGTGCATTGAAAGTCTGGAATGCATTAGAATGCTCACTGAATATGTAGATTCATGGACAATCTTCCCAGCCATTGAATTAGAATCTCTATGGGTTGGTACAATGAGTCCATATTTTTAACAAACACTCAGATAATCTGTAAGTACACTCAAGTTTGAGAACTAGATATGGACAAACTATAAAACAATGGTGAAATCACCAATTATCGTTGATCATTTAAGGCTTCCCTCTATTTTCAATAGGTTTTCATTATTCTACCTTAATTTAAAAAATTAACATTAGTGCATATTTGCTAACAACTTAGAAGTAACTGTTTCAATTTTATAAATATTGTTCTAAGGCAGTTTCACTATCATTATTTTCTTCATTTTACAGATAAGGTTTAAAGGTCAAGCAAATGTCAAAGAGATCACAGTTATGAAGGCACAAAGGTGCAATTTGATCATAAAAATAAAAATAGCTAATATTATTGAGCAAATAGGATTAGCTTATCTGCATTATTAATTCATTTACTTTCATAACTAACTTGTGCAGTTGATACATTATTCTTATTGCTTTTTAAATGAAAACTTCTTAATATGTGACCCAACCATTGGACTTGATCTAATAAGTGCCTCTTTCTCACAGAGGAGCAAGGACTCTGCTTCAAAGGGTAGAAACACTTATTCCTTTCCTTAGGACTAATGCTGTACCCTAGGTTCCATTCCCTGCTCAGTCAACCCATATGGTTGCATTAGTTGGCCTGAGTTGCCATTACAGAATACCACAGGCTGGGTGGCCTCAGAAACTTATTTATCACAGTTCTGGAGGTCAGAGTCCAACATCAAGATTCTACAAAGTTTGGTTTCTGCTAAGGCCTCTCTCCTCCTTCTGGTTTGTAGGCTGCCATCTTCTCCCTGTGTCCTCACTTGGGCACATCTCTTTGTGCACTTGGAGAAAGATTGAGCTCCCTGGTGTCTCTTTTTATAAAGACACTGATCCTACCACATAATGCCTCATTTAACTCTAGTTATCTCCTTAACAACCCTGTCTCCAAATATACCCAGCACAGAACACAGCTTTTCTTGTAGCCATGGCTCTTCTATCTTTCTGCCCATCACTCTTCCTTCTTCAACCCTCTACCTCTGCCCACTGGCCTCCAACCTTCCACATTTTTCGGAAAGCCTTTCCTCTTTGACTTGACTCCAGCCTCGTGGAATGAGGCTAGTTCTCTCTCTCTCCCTACTAGAGTGGAGAAAACACTGGAACATTTTTCATACCGGATTCTCTACCTTTTGCACTCAGTCTCCACCTCACACCATCACAAGAATCATCTTCCTAAACATTAACTGAATGTCTCTCAGTTAGCTAGACAACAAAACAAAAATTCCTCAGCATGAGATTCCAACCTTGCCCTAGTTAACTTTGCTTGCCTTATCACCCTGTGTTTCAGTTCAGACTTCCTACCACCTTCCACTTTTGTAGATCTGTCACTTTATGCCATTCAAGGCTGTGTATGCCTCTCCTACGAGACTTCCACTGATCCTTGTCTAAGTGCAAGTTGTTTGTATCACTTTTATCAGATGAAAGACCTTATTAGGACAGAATAGTATTTATTTGTCTCTGTATACTTATCCTGACACTTAGCTGTGGCAACTACCACAAGAGCAGGAATTACCAGCATACACTAAAACTGGTGGGAAAGAACTGACCAGAAACAGGACATTGATATAGTAAATCATTGCTACCCTTGACAAAGACTATTCAGTTATGAAGAAGAAACAGTAATAGTCCTTTAGAGCAGAGAAGCCCAGCAGATAGGAACAGGCGAGGTGGAGGAGGTTCAAACCACCTGTTGGGGTGCAGCCCCAGGAAGTGGCACCCAGAAGGAAACAGTAGCATGTAATAGCCCCAGTCAGAGTCTAGAATATCGGAATGGACCCATCTGAGGTAACCCCTGACCCCTGGAAATGGACTGAGACTTGCAAAGACAAAACAGAAGGAAAGAGTGAGGAATTGTTCCAGATTAGGGAAAAAAAAAAAAAAAAACAGAAAAGCCAGAGAAAATGTGTTTCTCCAGAGGATCCTGAGTCAGAAGAAAACAGAGATGGCCAGGAAACTGGTGACATCTGATTGGAATCTGAGGGCGATGGTTGGGAAGCCATCATCATGAACTTCCTCAGTGGAAGGCTGAAGTGGTGGGGTGTCCTCGCTTCTTCAGATTTTCATTGGACAGTATTTAGGGGAACAGAGGTATGAAGCCAGAAGCAATATAGGTAGGGTAGACAGAGATGGGGGAGGGACAACAAAGGCACAGTACCATCAACTTAAATATTAATTTCCAGATAGTAAGTTAGAACACTACCAAAAATGGCCTAATATTGTAAAATCAGCCTGAAACAGGAGATAAAGATGGGAGAGGAAAAGGTAAAACATCTCTATGAACTTAATAGTCCACTATCAGCACAGTCATCCCACTTCTTCTGCCAAAAGTCCCCAAGTTAACTTATAAAAAGAAGCCAGGAAATCTGACTTTGTACCTTATCATATTCCCACCTATTCTATTTGGAAAAGGCTTTAAAATCAAACACTGACTATACCTTCAGTGCAGAATTCCTAATTAATTCCTTCAGACAAATCCAGAATGTGATATATTCCACAGGGCAACTGGCTCAGTCTTTCAAACAGTGTGTGTCATTGTGTGTGGCCACGAGATTAGAAAGATTTGGAGAGGCAAGAAGTAGAAAATATTTCTAAACCTCAAAGTCTCCAAAAAGAGAATAATCAAGTGCAACACATAGCCCTTGGTTAGGTCCTTTAAAAATTGAACTATAGCCGGGCGCAGTGGTGCACGCTTGTAATTCTAGTTCTTGGGAAACTGAGACAGGAGGAACCAGGTTCACCGCCAGTCTCAGCTACTTAGTGAGGCCTTCCACAACCTAGCGAGACCCTGTTTCAAAATAAAGAATAAAAATAGGGCTGGAGGTATAACTTGGAGGTAGAATGCCTCTGGGTTCAATCCCTAGTACCATGCAAAGAAAAAAAAATTGAACTATAAAATGCAATTGGAGACAATTTGGTAAACATGAAAAAAATATAGCCCAACATAGCTGATAATATGAAAATATTGATCAATTCATAAGTTGATAATTGTATTGTATAAGGTAGACAAGTGTTCTTGTTTTTTTCTAGATGAATAAAAAGTATTTGAAATTACAATATCATATAAATTGCTACAAAATACTTGGGTAAGGAATAGCTATAGTACTTATGGGGGAAGAGGTTAAAAACTGAGAAGTCTAGGTCAATAGTATTAGCAATTATACTATTATGCCAATTATCCAACAATCACATGTTTATAGTACTCAGACTGTCTTCTCTACATATCTATTATGTAAAAAATACGAAAGTTTTAAAAATTTAAAATAGATGATCAATTGGATTATATAAATTATAAGAAGTTAACAACTATGTCTGTAAATTTCCCCTGAAAATTTAAGCAAGCAACTTATGGTAATGAGAGTTTAATGTAAAGAGTAGACTAAAAGTATCCTACTTATAGAACAAAATTAAATAAACAAACAGAGCCAAAGCAAAGACAACTCACCCACTCAGAAAAAAACATAAATAGAAAATGTTGACATTCCATGGTCATTTTTCCAAACAAAGTAGACCTCCCAACAAGGACTATCAGTAAGTACTACAGGAAACAGAACCTACTAGAACCCCCGTTCACTGCCTCTAAGGAATGGATATTACAAGGGGTTAAGCAATAGTACATTTTACATAGCTCATTTTCATCCAAAGCTTTAAATGTCTGCTCTAAAAAACTTCTATACAGAGTAGTCAACTGTAAAGTTCACCCATTCCTCTCATTTTTCTCCCTGATCCTGCACAATCCACAAAAGGAGGAGGTACTTTGCCTACTTCTTGTGACTCTTGCCCACAACAATGCTTCTCAAATCTAAGAGAACATGGCATGTAGGAGTCTGGAAATAAATATTGTCAGAAAGAAGCATAAAAGAGAAAGAGGGAAGGGTTGAGAGAAATGTTGCTACACATATTAGACTAAATCCAAATGTGACCAAGTATAATTTTGAAGCCAATTTACAGCAAAGTGAAACATACAGAGCAAGAATCCTATAATACTTGTCATTTCTCAATTCTAGAGATAAACCTCGAGAAATCCATGAAAAAAAAAAAAACAGGGAGAAGAAGTTTCTAAAAAGGAGAAGAGAAATTCAAGAAGAACTTTAAGTGCAATGACATCAAAGGAGCCATGACCCCACACAGTGAGAGTGGGGAGGACCACAGGGAAGAGACCACATAAGAAACACCTTTACACCAGACCACACTCTGCTCCCAGAATCTCAAAAGTGCTAAGACTGTTTTTACAGCTTAATTTCCACCTGCATATTATGTAAGTAGTCACTTTTCCAATAATTACAGAAAGTAGTCACATTTGACCAAATATTTTTAAAATTTTTAACTAAGGACATATTATCCATACAAGGGAGGTCTTCTTTCCTGGCTATGTTTCTGTCAGGGTCTTCATATTACCTTGGAATCTGCCACTTTGTTAAGACCTAACTCTTCAATGACCTTGTTGATCCTCTCATTTTTTTCATGGGTTGTCATAGTTGGAAGCCGAAGTGCTGCTGAGAACTGTAGGTTTTCTCTCACCGTCAGGGTGCCCATCACGATATTATCCTAAAGCCAAATGGGGTTTTAATGAGACACACTGACCATCATTCTAGTGTGTAACTTAATCCATGAAAATAACAACCCAAAGGTAAATTCTAGTGAAGGGGGAACTTTCACCTCTACAAACTGCAGAGACTCCACATGCAGACATCTGTGGAGCCCCCTGGAGCCATTTTACTCATACCTGTTTAGGTACTTAGGATGCAGCACAGGTACTTAGGATGCTACCAGATACCTCCAGACTGCTATACATGAGGATTTGGCCAGGACATCTTCTAGGGGCAGGAGATAGGTGCAGGAAGGGCAAAAAAGGACAATAGATGTCCCTTTTGGAAATGACACACACAACAGCTAAGATTGATACCACTGCCCCGCAGGGTCACATTTGAGGTCCTCTCTGCCCTTCCACATTAAAATCCACCCTCAATCTAGTGTAAGATTATGAAAGATTGACATAAAGAACGTTGGTTCTATGAGTAGGCCACATAGTCAACTGGAACCCTACTAAAATATCTCTCAAGGGGATTGCCATACAGAAACAGAAAGAACTTAAAAGGTAAACCCTCTGATACTTACTAGTGTTACGTAATCTGAATGACACTTGAAACTGGCAGGTCGAACTTTTCCATCTACCAAAATATCTCCAGATAATCCACGTGGATTTTTTGCTGCCAAGACATCTAGCAAACTGCAAAAGGACATATACATCCTGGTTCCCCCAGCCCCCTTCTAACTAGACCACATCTCTCAGCTACTGTGAATCCAAATTCTGTTCATATTATAACTATTAGCTTAAAATCATTAAATTACTTATCAATTAATTTGAATTATTAATAATTATTAAATTAACTATTAACTAAAAATAAGTATAAAATTAAATATTCAAGAAATCTATGGTTAAAATTATTTGTGATGTGTTTCAATTTTTACCTTTCTTTTACATTAATTATACAATATAGCCTAAAATATTAAATGAATACAACATTAGCTTATGCAGCACAGATCTTCCAAGTGACCAACCTGACTGTGATGTGGATTCATCTAGGCAATGTGTTCCTTCACCTAAGATTCATGTCTTCAATTATACCTTCTGTTCCATCTCCCCACTTTTAATATTCTCTTTCTTTTCCCTCCTCATTAGCTCTTAATGCACCCAACAGGTATATGTCAGCCACTTTTCTATACTGTATTAGCAAAACGGACAAAGGTGGTTTTAAAAGCACAATGAAATTGCACAGAAAAGACTGATGTATGCAGTCTCTTATACTCACAGAGTTTTTCCTTCACCTGTTGGTCCCAGGATAGCATTGAGGCCAGGTTCCATGATCCAACTGTGAACACAGAACCATGATTTATTGTTCCACATGAAAAAGAAGTATATTAACTGAGGATCTGAATTGAATCTACTCAAGTAACTTGATCTTGCAAACAGAAAACAACCACCAACTCAAACAGAAAAAAATGTTGATTAATAGAAGTATATTACACAAAGGATGTTCATCAGTAATAAGAACTTGGAAGATAGTTCAGGTCCCTCTAAATTCATTTCATTTATCCTGAAAAAAGACTCATCTCTTTTGGGAAATGACTCACTTTATGTTCAAATTTCCTTATAATTGTCCTTGGAATATAGTTCCTTGGTAGAGCCAGGGCTTACAAAGCAGGAGGCTCCGGGCTCAGGCCTCAGCAGAAACAACAACAAAACCTTCTTGAACAGACATTCTTGAAGCCTGACCACTGCACTTCTTCCTCTTACCATAGTAGAAAGTATATAGCAGCTTCTGAGTAACATTTAATCATCAATACCTTCAAATCGCCTCACTTGCTACCTAGTTACACTCTGCACAATTAATTAATTATTGATTCACAGGATATCAGTAGTAGTGGTCTCCCTACTAACATCTACTCAGACCAAAAACTAATGTATCCTAAGTAGGAATCAAAAAACTACAATGAAGCATCCAGAGGATAAGAAACCACTACCAGCTCTTAAGAGTGAAAAAAAATTTTTTTACACTTAGAAAGGAAACACATAACCTCAAGTTGGATCATTACCTTACTTGCTAAGTGTCCAATTAGTGAACTAGAAGATGCTTAGGTTAAAACTGGGAGAGAACAATCCCATCCTTTCAGGATGTCCATGCGTAGAACAGATACGAATGTGTTTTAAACAATTAAGTGGAAGTGTGAAGAGGATAAATATTCAGATAGAATAGGAAGGAGGAAGAAAAAAATCATAGCAGGGCCTTGTGGGTGTACAGGTAAAATGAAATGGAGGCCTAACTTAGCACGGCCAAATCCTTGGTGTCAACACAAAGTCTCTCTTTAGAGTTGGTAAGCCAGGAAGTAGCTACTGAACATAGGATCTATTTCAAGTGCCTGGTCAAAGCTGATAGCTATTTGGTTCTCAGGTGATTCTCACCGAGGTCCATCCTTTGGTTGCACAACTGTCATGAATGATGTACTTCCCAGTGCTACCTCACCATCCAGGAGGAGCTCAGCGCTCACTGCCTGTGGCTCCTGAGATGTCACAGAGATGCGATGGCTACGGGAGGTGAGTGGAAGTGTGTCTTCCACTTTGCTCATTAACTGAGGAAACTCTTACTGAGACCTTGGGCAAAGATGATGAGAATTTTGTAAACTTGACTCAAGTTGTAACAGAAAAAGCAGTTATTCTTTTGGTGAACTTTTCCCTCCCAACGTGAAAACATAGTAATGATTATGTTGACATTCAATATGCACTTACCTATTGGCCTTGATGCATTCTCTGTATAAATAGTTACCTACTATTTGCTTCTGAAATGGCAAAAAACAAACCTTCTATTTACTAATACTTCACTGCCAGAAAATCTATCCAGGTTTTTAATATACCTACTCAAAGGAAGAAGGTATATATAAAAAAAAATCTTAAAAGAAATACTGAGGAGAGACGGATCCAAGATGGCGACTGAATGAAACAGCTTTCCACAGACGCTGTGATTTCGAACAAAATTTACCATATAAGGAGCATCTTAACAGAAGAAAAATACAACAAAAAAAGTGAAATTTGAACTACACCTAAAGAAGATCAAAAAAGCGGACCCAGGAGGACAAGGGGACTTGCTACAGCCCCGCGCCCAGGGCTACGGCCCCGCACACTGTGCAGCGGTGGTCAGGCCCCACGCGGATTAGGCTGTGGAAGGAGCAGTGGGGATGAGCCAGACTCTGTGAGCAACTAACTCCTTTCAGCCTAAGTTTAAGTAAAATAAATGTATGCAGGTAACTATATCTATACAAAAACTCAAACACAAAGTTCATAGCAGCTTACTATTAATAACCAAAACTTGTGAAGTTCATTGTAGCCCAATAAAGTTTATGCACATACTTGATGTTTGATAGTTTTTCTTTAGCAACTGTTTTACAACCAAATAGAAAGTTGTTCTTCACTTTTACTTCACAGCAGATGTTATGAAAGCTTAACACAGCTCCTTTGGTAACTGTCTCCTGGTCACTGGAAGTCATCTCAGGGAGACCACTGGTGTTTCTTGTTGTCATTGAGATATAAAGCTCGTCATTACTGGGAGACATCTGGAGAGTTTCTATTTTTCTGTAGAGGGAAAAGCAGCAGTAAATAGATAGTACTAGCAAATTAAACTATAAGTAGTAGATGAAAGTACATTGAAATCAAGCCTGCTTTAAATTTGTGCAATGAGTAGATTCCTTTCCAATGAAAAGATCACATCGCTGAGACAAGAACAACCTTAGAACCTATAATGGGAGGCAGACGCTATTTTGAATTCCTTCACACCAAGATTCAAATAAATTCATAAGTAAATGGTTAGGAGTATAAAAATTATTTAAAACTCTTAAAACAAGAAAAAGAGGTGAGTTTGGCATGGTGGCACACACCTCTAATTCCAGTACTGGGAAGGCTAAGAGAGGAGAATCACAGGTTCAAGGCCAGCTTCAGAAACTCAGCAAGACACTTAGTCACTTAGAGAGTGTCGGGGGCAGGGAGGCTGATCAGAGTTGGAATTTACACTTTGAGGAAACTCCTCCTCAGCAGCCACAGAGATTATGCAAAAACAGGGTCTATCTGTTTTCTTGCTGAGACCCTCCCTGATAAAGACACGGTCAACCTTGACCAATCATGCAAGCCCACACAAGCTTACCTGATCCCCCTGACCCCACCCCTCACCTAGCTATTTAAGCAGACCCTTCCTTAATAAAGATTGAGGCTTGATCAGAATCCTGTCTTGCCTCCGTTCTTTGCGTCGCTTGTTTGCTTCATTCCTTTAGGTTAAGCCGCCTCAGTCTCCCGTTCCCAACCCCCGCCGGCCGGGGCATTTAATGGCGCCCAACGTGGGGCCATAAGTATTTACTGCTGCTTTTAGGTCTTTAAGATATTTAAGATTAAGGGAGTGGTATTTTTGGTCTTGATTATTTTGTTGTTCTGAACTAGGATCCTCAGCAGAGATATCCTCCTCAATATCCCGGGAGGTAAAGGGGGTTTGACATTGTTTCTCAGAGGGATCCTCATCTGCCTCCTCTATGTCTTCT
>PVLC010021848.1:0-21280 GCA_004027655.1 Graphiurus murinus
CCCACACAAAAAAAAAAAAAAAAAAAACAAACAACAAAAAAAAACAAACAAAAAAATCTGTTCTGGAACATGTTGGTAAGAAGTTAGCCAGCTTGTTAACCCTTAAACCACTAGCTTTATGCCATACAGAGAACTTTAATCTGCTCTATAGACATTCTCATGCATATATTAAAATGCTCTTCACTATCCTGTGAACAATAGCTTCATGAATTTTTTTTTTTTGATCTGAAGACAGTCCTACCTGTAGCATAATCCTCCTTTAATACAACAGAGCTCATGAAAAATCCAATATCAACCCTAGATATGAGTTCAAGGTTGTTTTCATAAGAAGTTCAATGATCTGGGAGTGCAAATCATAGTCTACAGGAGTCACATAAAATCGATGTACAAGACCTCTTGGTCCTATAAATGCTTAAACCAATGATATGATATAGTCAGATAAGATAACAGACTTCAGGAAAATGTTCTCTCTTCTCAGCACTTCAAAGTCATATTAAGTAATACAACCAAACATATAAAAACACCACTATGATATCACACAATTACATAGCTGAGTGAAAGTAAGATATCAGAAAAATCATAGTGATAGAATTTATTACATTATAACTCTAGTACAATGATAGGAGCATGACTCTTTAATGAGTTATGATTGAAACACTAATACAGAATTGTTGATCTGAATAAATTGTTGTATCACATTGTCATTGAACCCGAGACAAGGTATAGATGTTTGTTAAAAGATTGTTTGTCAAAAGATTGTTTATTCATATTAGGAAAATGGAGTGGGAAAGCAGAATAGGGCAGCGAAAACAGCTATTGAAGTGTAAGATCACAGATGATTTCTTGAGGAGCTCACAGCATGGATTTTCTGTGACATTGGTCTTAGGTTGGGGCCAGGCTAAGGTGTTAAGTATCCTTTTCAGCCAATGACTATACATTGCTTCTTGCAGTGAAGCATAGCTTATGGGCAGTGAGATGGTTCCTATTTGGACAACAGTAAATTTTACAAAGAGAAAGCAGTTGTGAACTATTAAAAGCTAATTCTCTCGAGCAAAAAGAGAAAAGCTAGGGGTAACATGACACCTGATTCCAAGACATATAGCAGAGCCATAGCAACAAGAACAGCAAGGTATTGGTATAAAATCAGAACCTGAAAACTAATGGAGCAGAATACAGGGCCTAGGAAATAAATCTATACATCTTTAGCTAAACAATTTTCATTAAAGTTATGAAAATTTTACATTGGAGAAAGAATTGTCTTTTCAATAACAGTACTAGGAAAATTGAAAACAACATATAGAATGTTGATCTATAAGAAATTATAGATTTAAATATAGTGATAATCTTGCGGTATTTCCTTGTGGAAATGCCTCCTTCTAGACTTAGCATAGTAATGAGAGGACAGAAGTGCAAATTCCTCAAGAGGTCTCTAGAAGTGATGGAGAGTAGAGACCATTTCTATTTTCATACCTTTATTCCCAGGTACATGCAGGTCACCTACTAGAAATAAAATACTAAATATTAAACATTAGTTTAAAAATTATAATGGAATCTGTGTAAAAAAATCCCTTCCTCTTAAAGTTTTGTACTCATATTAGCACCTCAGCATCTTTTACTTTTATTTACTTTTTAACCAAAACTCTTGGCCTCTGAGATATATTTAAGATTTAAAACATAATAAGGCTTTTGTACTACTTTATCAAACAACTATTTTCAGGATCCCGCAGCTTATGGCTGAGCCATTGTCAAGTGCACGCCACTGAAATAATTTTTCTTTGAAGAGTTCTTGGTTTGAGAACATGTTAGAAGAGCTCCCATATTACTAGATAGGACACATCATAAGTATTTAAATAATGGGGCTGTCTGAACCACAGCACAGCACATATTCAAGAAGGCTACTTCTTGAATATGAAACAATCCTTAATAATGAATCATTGCCCTTTCCAGATATAAAGAGTTCATTTTAATTAAATTGTCACCAAATAACTTATTCTATTTGTACTGTATTATGGACTGAGTGTCATTGTCTATACTGACATATCAGATACTCAAGAGCAGCAGACTTAGAACCTGGATATTCTGTAAAACATCCTCTCGATCTTCTGTAGTGATAGCATATTAGTTAAATGCGATAAGAAGAAACACTTTGTAGGCCTTGATGAAATCTTAAAACACACACATACACAAACACCTGCTAAGCCCCTTGGACAATCCAATTCCCATTGAATTTTTTAAAAAGACAGTCATTTGTGAGATTTCATCTGCTGTCAGTTACAGCACCTGGTGGAACTGCATAGAGCAACAGCAATGCAAACTCCACACACGTCAATAATTAGGAATCCAGAGCTGAACTGCATGGATTCTTACTGAATATACCACTCTTTATTATGTTATATTGTGCATATTTGGGGCATACATTAAGAATTTTGTTCATTTTTATAGACCAATAAAACTGTAAGAATGACATACTAAATAGTATATTTTTATCTCATGTAAGAGAAAAAAATTATACAAGATGCTTCACAGGTCGAGTGCAACATCTCACTAGAATCTAGTTTCCTCGGTGAATCAGACTATCAAGGCTTTTGCTAAGCAAAAACAAAGAAAATTGCAAAGGAATATAATGTGGTCTTTCTTTAAGAAAGCTGCTATGTAAATATTCCCAGCACACTTTGCATATAATATCAGAACTGTGTCTCATGGCCATTCAAGTTGTAAGGTTTGGAAAACATATTTTTAGATCCGTTTGTTTTTGCCTCAACAGATGTTAGGAGAAGTTGATTAAGAAGATAATTTATATTGCATTTAAATGTTCATATGTATATATTTGAAATAGATCAGATGTATATATGCATACATGTATTTATCCCTAAGCACTTTGTATTTTAATTATGTATCTATAGGTAGGAACAAAATACAAAAATATCCTAAACATTTTTAGTAGATAGTTTCTAGTTTTGTGATGATTCTGAAACATATACTCAAGTGAGATTCACACATCTAACAACCATGGGCATTAAGTATGGTTTCACTTCTAACAAAGTTAGAAATTTACTTTATGTTTATTTTATATTTACTACATCTTAATGAGGTACAAGCTGTTAGAGGCATACATGCACACAGCATTCATGTAACCCTTCCACAATCCCTCCCCCACTCCCTCGCCCTCCCTCCTTTTAAAGTTCAGTTTAGTGATTGATAGGTTTGTGGAAAAACATCTTGTGCATTAGGGTGTCCCCCTCTTACCTTCAGTTAGGTCACCTTCTTTGCTCATCTAAGACTTTTCTTTCTTTGTCCAGAGTCCCTCCTATGACCCACTTTGTCCCTAGCTTCCGCATATTAGGGAGAGCATCTGATTTTTTATTTGTTGTGACTGACTAATCTCACTTAGCGTAATGTTTTCAACTTCTGCCCATTTATCTACAAATGACATAATTTTGTTTTTCTTTATGTCTGAATAAAATTCCATTGTGTACATAGCCCATAGTTTTGTAATCAGTTCATCTGGTGATAGACATCTTGGCTGTTTCCATACTTTTGCAATTGTGAATTGTGCAGCTATAAACGTAGATAGCATGCATTAGTGTGATAGTTTGGTTACCATTCTTTTGGGTATACCCCAAAATGATATTGCTGGATCATAGGATAGGTTCATTCCCATTCGTCTGAGGATCCTCCATACTGTTTTCCAAAGTGGTTGCACTAATTTGCAATCCCACCAACAACATATTAGATTTCCCACTTCACATCTTTGCCAACATTTGTTGTTGTTTGTATTTTTAATGATTGTCATTATAATTGGGGTTAGGTGAAATCTCTGATTGTTATTGATGTTGAACATTTCCTCATACACTTATTGGTCATTTGTATTTCCTCCTTTGTGAACTATTTAATTCATTTGCCCATTTTTTGATTGGGTTGTTTTCTTAGCTATGAGTTTCTTGAGATCTCTGATATTCTAGATATTAGTCCTCTATTGGAGGAGTAGTTGGCAAAAATCTTCTTCCATTCTGTAGGCTCTCTGTTGAGGTTTTCGATAGTTTCTTTTGCCTCACAGAAACTCTTCAGTTTAATGCAATCCCACTTATTGATCTTCCTTTAAATTTATTGTGCCATTGAGGTCTTGTTGAGAAAGTTTTTCCTTGTGTCTATATGTTGAAGTGTTAGACCTATGCCCTCTTCAAGTAGCTACAAGGTCTCTGGTATGATTTCCAGGTCTTTGATCCATCTTGAATTGACTCTTGTGCAGGGTGAGAAGGTGGGGTTTATTTACATTTTTTCTGCATATGGTTAACCAGTTTTGCAAACACCATTTGTTGGCATATGCAGAAAAATAAGGCTCTCTTTTATTCCAGTGTATGTTTTTGGCCCCTTTGTCAAAAATCAATTGGCTGTAATTGTGTACATTTGTTTCGGATTCTTCTATTCTGCTCCATTTGTCTGTATATCTGTTTTTGTGCCAATGCCATGCCATTTTTATTGTATGGTTTTGTAGTATAGTTTGAAGTCAGTAATTGTGATGCCTCCTACATGCTTCTTGTTGCTGAGAACTACTTTGACTATTCTGTTTTTTCTTTTTATTTTTTTTGTCATTCCAAATGAATTTAAGGACTGATTTTTCTATGTCGGTAAGGATTGACCTTGACAATTTGATGAATATTACATTGAATCTGTAGATCATTTTGGAAGAATAGCCATGTTGATGATATTTATTCTGCCTATCCAAGAGTATGAAAGATCTTTCTATCTTCTAAAGTCTTCTTCAATTTTTTTCTTCAATATTTTATAATTTTCCTTGTAGAGGTCTTTTACCTCCTTGGTTATATTTATTCCTAAGTATTTATTTATTTATTTTTTTGGTAGGGGGAGATCATGAGTGGAAGTGTTTTCTGGATTTCTTCTTCACCAGATTTATAGTTGGCATAAAGGAAAACTTCTGATTTTTTAAGACTGATTTTGTATCCAGACACTTTGCAGAATTTGTTGATTAGTTCTATAAGCCTTTTTTTTGGGGGGGGGCGGGGGTTCTAAGTATCATGCCATCTGCAAATAGGGACGGTTTTAGTTCTTCCCTTCCGATTTCTACTCCTTTGATTTCCTTCTGTAGCTTATTGCTCTGGCTAGAGTTTCAAGTACTATATCAAAAAGTAGTAGTGATAATGGACATCCAGACATCCTTATCTTGTTTCTGTTTTAGGGAGAATTCTCAGTTTTTCCCCATTTAATATGATGTTGGCTGTGGGCCTTGTAAATTGCCTTTATAATGTTGAGGTATGTTCCTTTTATTCCAATTCTCTTCAAAACGTGTATCATGAATAGAAATTGGATATTATCAAATGCTTTTTCAGTGTCTATTGCAATGATTATTTGATTTTTGGTTTGAGTTCTGTTTAATTGGTGAATTACATGGATTGTTTTTCATATGTTGAACCAGCCTTGCATCGCTTGGATGAAACCAACATGGTCATATTGTACAATTTTCTTGACGTGTTTTTAAATGTGTATTGCTAGTAATTTGTTTAGTAGTTTTGCATCTAAGTTCATCAACAATATAGGCCTATAGTTTTCTTTTCTTGATTTGTCTTTATTTGGCTTTGGTATTAATGTGATGTTGACTTCATAGAATTTCTTTGAGAGAGTCCAGGTTTTTCTTTTTCTTTTCTTTTTTTTTTTTTTTTTTTTTTCATAGAATAGATTGAGGAGTATTAGGATTAGCTCTTCTATAAAGGTTTTATAAAATTCACTTGGGAAACCATCTGATCCTGGGCCTTTTTTTTTTTTTTTTGATGGTAGGCTCTTTATTGCTGTTTCTATCTCTTTGGTTGCTATTGATCAGTTTAAGTTTTCTATATCTTCTTGTCTCAATTTAGCAAGGTTATATGTGTCTATGTGTTACTCCTGCTTGTCTTCAAGTTCCACTGGCATGGATTACATTGGTTCAGCCCTTCACCTTTAGTTTGTGAGTATCTTTACTTGTGAGGTGTATTTCTTATAGGAAGTATATAGGTGGATTCTAATTTTTAATTCATTTTGGCAATTTATATCTTTTTATTGGAGAGTTGAGGTCATTTATGTTCAGCCTGATTTTGAGGAGATGATTTTAAATTCCTAACATTTTAGTTTTATCTTCTGTTTGAAGTAGTGTTTGTCCTTCTTTTCTTAGTTGTTTGCTTGCTGGAAATTATTGTTTCTGATGTTTATTTTTTAGTTCTTCTTTGTAATTATTTTCTTTGAGTATTTTCTCTAGTCCTGGTTTGGAAGATATAAATTCTTTTAGCTTTTGTTTGTCTTGGAATGATTTTATTTCCCCATCAAATTTGAGAGACAGTTTTTCTGGTTAGAAAAATCTTGGCTGCAAGTTGTTTTCTTTCAGAATTTGGAACATGTTGCTCTTGGCCCTCCTGGCTTTCATGACTTGGTTTTGGAGGTCTGGAGTGAGTCTACTTGGTTTGCCTCTGAATGACACTTGGTCTTTTACTTTTGTTGCCTTTAAGATTCTCTTTTTGGCCTTTATGTTACTCAGTTTGATTATTATGTGGCATGATAAACCTTTTCTCTGATCTTGATTACAGGAGGTACTGTATGTTTTCTGTATCTGTGTGTTGACCTCTTTTTCTTTAATTTTGTGATAATTCTTCTTTGAAAAGATGATTGACTCCTTTGGTTTCAGCTTGTATTTCCACTTCTATGCTTATTATTATTAAATTAACTCTTTTAAAATTGACCCAGATCTTGTCAATGTCCAACTCATGTAGTCAAATTGTTTTTTCTAAATTATGTACTATGCATTCATTTTTAGAATGGTCATCTTCTAAGAGTGAGATTCTATTTTCCATGTGGGCTAGTCCACTATTTATTGTTTGTATTGATGCCTTCACTTCCATTATTGCATCCTTATCTTTCACTTCCTTCAAGGCTTCTTTTTTTTTATTTCTATTCAGGGTATCAGATTCTTTGTTTATTTGTTCCTTCATTTATTTCATGCTGTCTTTGAATTCTTTTCAGAAATCCTTTATCATTTCTACTATTAAATATCTGAATTGGTCTTCCGGTAATCTGAAATCCTGTATTGGTGCATTTTGTTAATGTGGGGTTTTGGGAGCTCATTGTTTCTATATTATTCTTCCTTCCCAAGATTTCTGGGTTTTAAGCTTATATCTTTGTTGCTTTTGCTAATTTTCTTTCAGTCTATAGCTTTCTTATGTATTTTTCTTGCTCTGAATAGTAGTATATTGTGGAGGTATATTTTATCACTAACAGTTATTCTCTGTGCTCTGTTATGTTTTTATCACCCTTTGAAACCAGCCTCCACAACTTTTTCTGCTACCACCCTACTGTTGTTCTACCTGTACATCATCAATATTGAGTTGTGGTTACCCTGAGGCTCCTTCTGTCCACTATAATGATGACATTGATGGATTTCAGGTTTGGTGCCCTATCTGTCACCTCCATTATAGGGAGTCGGCTCAGTGGTGTGAGTAGAACAGTTTGGGCCCTATGCATTTTTAAAACTCAGTGTGTGAGGTGTTGGGCAATTCCTTCTGTCAGTTGTGGTTAGTTTACCCTTGGTGTCTGGCAGTCATTTCTGGTGGTTCACCTCTCTGGTCCAATCTGAGCAGTAGGGATTTAGAAGTGTTAGCTGGTAAAAAAAAAAAAAAAAAAAAAAAAAAAAAAAGAGCAACTCGTGTTGTATTCAATGGTGAAGGTTGGGTGAGAGGGGAGGAGCTGAGTGATGGATGCAAAAATAGGGTAAAGTAGAGGATATTATCAAGTAGAGTGAGAGTTTGAGTTCAGCAAGGTAATATATGGTATAAATTAGAAATAGAGGGTTCTAGTAGTCAATGTAGAGTATTTAGGTATAGTGATATAAATGGATTTAATATAAAACAAAGAAAAATAAAAAAGAAAAGGGTTGAAGAGAATAAAGTATATAAGAAAGGGGAAAATTTGTAAAAGTGATGAAAAAGAGAGCAACAAACAAAAAATATCAAAACAACCAATCAACCAAGTAAACAAACAAAAACTACCCTGCAAATATCTAAATAAGTACAGAACAGACTTGCCTTCTTCTGCAGTCCTCCTGGGTCTGCTGGATTTTTCAGCTACTTAATGTCTACTCACTATAGTTGTTTTTTTTTTTTTTTTTTTTTTTTTGGTACTGGGGGTTGGACTCAGGGGCATTCTACCTCTGAGCTATACCCCCAGCCCTATTTTTTATTCTTTATTTTGAAACAGGGTATCACTAAGTTTCGGAGTGCCTCACTAGGTAGCTGAGGCTGCCCATGAACCCAGATCCTCTGGTCTCTGTCGGGAGCCAGTCCTCAAGGCAGTGGGATTGTGGGTCCCTCGGTAGGTGTGGATTGAGACGAGGTCGCGAGAACACACTCACACCCAATGCAGTGAAGAAGTGCATTGGTTTATTCTTGTAGTAGCTGTTTTTTATACTATCTTTTACAATGAGGCATATAGAACAGGAATTTTTACAGACTTGCTTTTCCTAATGTCAAGTGGGTACATCTTTAACTAGAAAAGCCATTTCCCATGGTATTTGATGGGATTAAGAAAATAGTAAAGGTTACAGAATACAAAACGTATATAAAAATTATTTTAATACAAAACAGTGTTAAAGGTTAATGATAAACAGTTTCTATCCATTAGTTTAAATCTTCACTATTTGTTTAGCTAGTGTTTTCATCTTTTTCTCAGGCAGCTAGAGTTAGTTAATGTGTGGTAGAGTTCCAGAGAGACAAAGAGGAAGTGGACAAATTGTCTGTCTTAAAGCTTTGTTTACTCATAGATAAAATAGTAGACCTAAGTCTCTTTGGCTTTTTTATATTATTTCTATACCTGTGCTGAGAGGGAACACAAGGCTGTTTAGTAACTAAGCTTGCAAAGCCCATTTCCTGATGTTTGTAAAAGGTTAATTAATACCTTATAGATTGTCTTGAGACAATGCTTTTTTAGCTAATATTGAGGAATCATAATCCATCCAGCCATCTTGTGTTTCTAAGAAATTTTCCTTTATAATAAATGTGAAAGCAAAATACAAAGCACCCCAATTTTCCAGAATATAATATAAAGCAAAGTGGGATATCCCACACATTCCTTCTTTTGGAATCTTCTGCCTTGCAGGACTTCTGCCAACCGAGCCTTGCTCAAGATCCAGCAATTAAGGTGCTGTCACAGGTCTCAGCCTCCAAAATGCTGGGATTACAAGTGTGTGCCACCACGCCTGGCTATGGTAGGTTTTTAAAGCACACTCCAAGCATTCTTATTTTGTCAGTAACCTATAGTAATGATGCCAATTTGTAGACTTATTTTTAGGTCTCCTTCAATGATTGGACCCTGGCCTGATATCTCTCTCTGTCATTCTGGGTGCCAAGTACCACTGAGGCCTCTCCTACAGCACACTTGAGTCTCTGACGTTTCCTCTGGCCTGTCCCTGTGCCACTCTCTGTCTGTACAGGTGGTGGGTGTCACTGGAGCTGGACTCAGTGTAAGCCTAGGGCTCCATGCTTTCCAAAGGCCCTGTATCTGCTTCTCTCTCTCTCTCTCTCTCTCTCTCTCTCTCTCTCTCTCTCTCTCTCTCTCTCTCTCTCTCCACAGATGGTAGTTGTCCAGTGTAATTGCAGGGCATTCTCTAGAGGCCCTGTAATGACTCTGTGCCCTGCATGCTATGGGCCTCTCCACACCTCTGCTCTAACCCAACCACTACAGGAGTGGATCACAATGTCTCAGACCCCATGAGTCTATATTTTGCCACACTAGTCCCAGTGGCCAAGCTATTAATTTACAGTCAAGTGTTTCTCTGGTTATTTGAACGGAGAGGCAGGCTGAGCTGCAGCTGCGTGCAGCCACTTGCTTACTTCATGTCAGGTCTATGGCTCTGAAGGGTGAGGTGAGTTGAGCTGCTGCTGCTGCCAGATTCTGGCTGGGCATCCAGGCATTTGGATCTCTATCATACATGTAGCAAGATGCCAAAGGCTTAAGATGTGGAGATCTGCAGCTTCTTACTCCACATCATCTCTGGATTCTTTGCAGGGGATCTTTAGATGCTGCAGTACTTGCAGTCCACACACAGCATAGACAGGCCAGATGGTGCAGCTGGTCCCTGGCCCCTATCACTAGGTGTGGCATGAGACATTTTGCTCTTTCTTGTTCTGTCTGAATTTTGTTCCCCTGCGGTTCAATTTTTTGTTGCTTTGTTTAATTTTCCGCTACTTCTTTTGTGTTGTCAAGAAGCTGCTTTCAAAAAAGAAGCATAATATATATTTATATGCCTTCACACACAAAACGCCTATAACATTTTTGAATAAATAATAATTGCAAAAATAAAAAAAAAAGCTACTTTCATGGCAGTTGCGCTTCAAGTTTTACAGTGCTTGAGATGTGCTGCTTCTCTCAGTCACCATCTTGCTGATCTCTCCCAAAGTTAAGAATTTATGTTACAATCATGACACACCACTTCCACTTTCTTCCATTTTTTATTATTAATTCTCCTTCTGCCACTTTGGTAATATTATAACTCTAAATATATAATTGATAAATTGTACTTATTTGAGGACAAAAATTTTGTAAGGCTTAATATGTAATTATAAAATCATCACCCTACTTAAAATTAACACCATATCCATTACTCTAAAACTTCCTCCTACTTCTTATAATCCATTCTTCCTGCCTCTCTCAGACCTTTGCACAGCCCCAAACCACCTGATATGCTTTTCATCATTATAGATTTGTTTTCATTTTTTATAATTTTAAGTAAATTGAATAGTATAGTATATGCTCTTTTCCTTGTCTGACTTCTTTCAGTAAAATTATTTTGAAATTTATCTGGGTTTATATTCATCAATAGTTTCATTTTTATAGATCAATAAGATTTCATTAATTTAGTATGCAATAATTTGCATTTCTACTAACCTTTAGATGAATGCCTGGGTTCTCAGTTTTGAGATATTATATGTAACACTGCTTTGCAATTGCAAGTCTCTCTATGGACACATTCTTTTGTAGATATTAGACACATTTTGCCACAATTATTGCTAGGCATTTTATATTTTTAATGATATCATAGGCATCTAATTTGTGATTGATCTAATACCTAGCAATTAGCTTAATTTTATGTTGTCTCTTTACAGGTAAACAAATACGCTGAAATCATGCCAAAGTTACTTGTTGTTGTAAGTTCCATGAGAATTTCTGCTCAGAAGATTCTGTCACTTGCAAATAAGAACAGTTTTCTTTCCCAAAGTGGTTGCTTTTTATTTCTTTCTGTGCCTTAATATACTAGCAAGACTATCTAGGACAAAGTGTTAAGAATCATTGAGAGGAGCAATTACTTCCTGGTATATGGATTTATAAAAAAATATATACTTGCACCATTAAATAAAACCATTACTAGATTTTCTATATTTTCCCATTGTATTCCTAGTTTACTGACAGCTTTTATCTGTAGTGGATGATGAATTTTGCCAGATAATTTCTGTACCTATGGAGATAACCATGTGTGTTAAAGAGATGTATTTCAAAGAATTGGTTTGCAGAGCTGTGGAAAATGACCAGCCCATTTTGCAGTATAAGACGGCAATTAGAAACTCAAAGGGACTGGTGCTGAAGTCTTCAGAAAGAATTTGTTTTTTTCAGGAAAATTTCAATTTTTCTGATTAGATAAGGACTGTCCAGATTATTGGGGACAGTCTCTTTTACTTAAACAATTTTAGGTATTTAGAGTACAATACAAAATATTTAAGAACAGCATCTAAATTGGGCCTTACACATGGGTTGAGTAACTGGGATGGAACCCAGGATCATTTTACCTCCAAGCTACACACATCTACCCCTATGCTAATCTTTTATGTTGAAGCAGGCTCTCACTATGTTACAGATAGCCTCACTAAGCTGCTGAGGCTGGCTGCAAACCAACAATCCTCCTGTCTCAACCTCCCAAGTACTGGGATTACAAATATGTGCCACCACACCCAGCTCCAACTTGCTTTATAAATATAAATTAAAAATTAATAATTACTTTTGCAAGCAGTTTAAAATAGTGATATTAAATAGGTCCATAGCTCAATACTATATTTGTGTATATTTTTATAGTATAAATATTTAAATACAAAGCAATTATTCATTCACATAACTGACAGATTATATATATATATATATGTATATTTATATAATAGTTTTTTTATTGATGCATTATAATCATACATATGTGTTAGGTACAAGCTGGTAAAGGCATACATGCACACATTTCTCATTTAACCCCTCCCCAATTTCTTCCCTCCCTCCTTCTCAATTTCAGTTTAGTGGTTGACTTTGATATGTTTGTGAAAGTAAATTATTAAAATTTAAGGTACTTCCTAACAATTAGTATAATCAAAGATAATTAGTAAGGTAGGCACACAGAGAAGCAAGATGGTGCATGGGAGACTACTTGGCAGACTGATAGAGGAGGATCATCAATTTTGAGGCCAACATGGGCAACTTAGGGATACTTGGTCTAAAATTAAAAATTAAAAAATAGACATGCAGAGCTAAGAAAATAAAATAAAGAAAAATATAAACATACTAAACTAATTACTGACCCTGAAACTCTATTTTTTAAACAGTGCTAAATTGAAAATATAAATAAAACATTATAAAGAAAGATGCATAATATTGAAGGGGAAATTGTTCAGTGAAATGTCACCATTGTACCTGGCAATATTAAAAACATTACAAATAATTTTCCTTCTGAGATTGAAAATTTATTTATTTAATTAATAAATATCAGATATTAGTACTGATAATATCTACTTATATTACTGGTAACATCTTCTATATACCTCATTAAAACATGCCTAGAATTTTTAGATAGTAAAGACTTTATCATTAAATGTCATATTCAGGAATATATTCAAAGGCAACACTTTTAAAATGAAAACAAATATTTCTTCTTAGGATTTGACTTGGCTCATTTGGGGAAGAACGGGAAGAGAACACATAAGTAAATTACATACACACAAAACATACACAGTATGCTCACATAAACACACAACCCCAAATTTTTTCCCAATAGGTGTTTTGTAAGTAATGAATATAAATTTTTAATACTGAAAATTTAGATGTTATAATACCAGTGTACTAATGTAAAGAATTCTGCTTGGTATGCTGAAAATTAGAAAGTTTTAAAAGGGAAAATTATCCTTTTACATGATTTTTTTTATAAAATGAAATTAAAAATACCATTTTCAAAGGTAAGAATATGTTAGATTAAATGTAACGCAAAAGTAAGTTTCACCAGATACCAACTGAAAAAAGTACATATACCTATAAATAATTTTAAAACTCTTCAAATAAAAATAAATATTTAGAGTAAAATTTTACAGAAAAATTACTTGTTAGCTGATAAATGCAGAGAACTAGTGAAATTAACAGTAGATCTGTATGCTACTATATGGTTGGCTCTCTTGATGGTATTTTTTAAAATTATTAACTAACTTTTTAAGTAGTGATATTAAACTGGGCATGATGATACACCCCTGTAATCCCAGTAGTTGAGAGGTTGAGACAGGAGGATTTCAGGTTTAAGGACAGCACAGTAACTTAGTAAGACCCTATTTAAATTAATAAAAAAAAAAATCTAGGGGTAGCCAGTTGTGATGGCATACACCTATAATCCCATTGCTTCGGAGGCTGAGACATGAGGACTGCAGATTCTCAGCCAGCCTCAGTCACTTAGTGAGATCCTGTTCCGAATTATAAATAAAATGCGGCTGAAAGTGTAGCTCAGAAGTAGAATGGTCAATCCTCAGTATTAAAAAAAAAAAAAAAAAAAAAAGTTGGGGATGTAGTTCAGAGGTTCAATCCTGGAGAAAGAGAGAGAGAGAGAGAGAGAGAGAGAGAGAGAGAGAGAGAGAGAGAGAGAGAGAGAGAGAATGAATGGATTATAGGAATGGCCTTTGGCTGATGTGATTACAGAGGCTGACATAGCCCATCATCTTCTACTTGCAAGCCAAGTTGTATAGCTTAGTCTGAGTAGGAAATCTCAAGAGTCAAGAATGTCCATGTCTGAGTGCAAGAGAGGATGGATATCTCAGAAAAAGAAATTACTCCTTTCCTTTTTTTTTGTTTTGTTTTGTCTAGACTCTCAACAGATTGTATGATTGGTGACAGCAGATATTTCTACTGAGTCTACTGATTAAAATTCTAGTCTATTCTGAAAACATTCTCTCAGACACACTAAAAAATAATGTGTTATCAGATATCTGGGCTTTCCATAGAGTCAAGTGACCACATAAAATCAAACATTACAAAAGATTTTGCTTCAATTGCATAATAATTCAAACTGTCATTATAGGTAGAAAAATTTATTTATACCATAAGGAATGATTGACTATTTTAAAGGTAGCAAATAATGAAGCAATGATGAAATAATTGCACAATTGATTTTTTTCTAGCACAAAATTATAATTTGAATTCTAAATTAATTGACTTAATTGAAAACTATATATTCTCATACAATTTTACCTTCCTGAAGAAATAAAAATGTCAAAGCAAAGTAGCTAAGTTGCTATATTGATTCACAGTACTAAATTAAGAAAAAGAAATCTCTCGTATTTATTATTTTTTTCTACTTTCATTGTGTTTCCTATTTGTTTGCTTTATATTTGCAATTCCTTTACCCAAAATTATATGTCTATACAATCTACTGTTTCAAGTTGAGTATAGGACATTACTTCAACATTTCCAATATCAATAAATAATATAAAATGATGAGAGTGTGACTGTGTTTTTTAAGTAAATATTCTTATGCTTTCAAATGTTTAAAAGTATTTGAAGATAATGAAATATAGCTACAGTGAGAAGTAAAGACCTTCTATGTGATCTTGTAAAAGATTTTTTTCCTTTCTTATAATCCATGTATTTTTATAAGAACATATATATAAACTTTGGAAAAATTAATGATTATCAAAAACTTTGAATTTAGGAGTCTTAATTTACTTCTCAGTTGTTTTTGTTTTACTTTTTTGTTCACTTTGGAGAGTTATTTTTCAGCGTTTGCATTTTTTATTTATAAAATTAAATTAATGATATAATTAATTCCATTTATTAAATGATAATAATTCCCTCACAGTTATTGAGATTGATGTAGAATATGTAAAATTATATGAAAACATGAATGTATTAAAACTATGATATAAATAAATTTATATTAAGATATATTAATTGAATTTACTTCTTAGCTTCTGTTAACTTTCAGGAGTGAAGGAGAACTAAACAGGCAGGCAAGGAAATTGAAGTCAATGTTCTCTTCAATGTAACAGTAAAAATAAAATAGAACCAGGTGAAAAGCACTGGGGATAGATGTAAGTGACATAAAGAAAGGTACACAGAGTGATAAAAAAAGAAATCTAAGAAGTAGGAAACGGGTAATTTTTAGGTGAAATAACTCCCATTCAATAAATCATTATTCCTTTGTATTATTCTAGAAAGAATTCTCTTCTGAGCTTCTGTGTCCCCATTTCAACTCAAACTCATTTTTTCCTACAGCTACTGTTTTCCACGAGATTCCTCCTGCCATCTCTCTGTGAAAGAAGTATTGATTGAGTGACAAAGCAAATCCAGTTACATGGCTGTGGTGATCTTATTTAACAAAAGCATCTGGAGAAATAGATGTACCCTTAGAGTAAACTTCAAAATACCTAACAGTTTTGAAATTCTGAAATGTCAACCAAAAAAAAAAAAAAAAAACATTTCCAGGTGAAAGTAATAAGAAGCAATAACAACAAAAAGTATGTGTCTGAATAATGCTGAAGACAGAAAAAAGCAAAATATTCAGCCCAGGAAGTGACCAGGATGAAGAGTGACCAATGCTGTTTAAACTTCCTCTGACTTTTTCTGGTTAAGAACCAGGCATGTGATAGAATTCAGGGTATTTTTATTATTTATTTATTTATTTATTTATTTATTTAATTACTTACTTACTTAATTTATTTATTTGCCGTATTGGGGATGGAACCCAGAGGCATTCTACCTCCGAGCTACATCCCCAGCCCTAATTTTTATTCTTTATTTTGAAACAGGGTCTCAGTAAGTTGCGGAGGGCCTTACTAAGTAGCTGAGTCTGGCCACAAACCCAGGTCCTCCTGTCTCAGCCTCCCAAGTACTGGGATTACAAGCCCAACTTCTCGGTATTTTTAAAAGTGATACCAGACCACAGTTCCTTCCTTCCTTCCTTCCTTCCTTCCTTCCTTCCTTCCTTCCTTCCTTCCTTCCTTCCTTCCTTCCTTCCTGCCTGCCTGCCTGCCTTCCTGCCTTCCTGCCTTCCTGCCTTCCTACCTTCTTTTTCTTTCCATTTCTTCTTTTTCCTACCTTCTTTTTCTTTCCCTTCTTCTTCTTCTTCTTCTTCTTCTTCTTCTTCTTCTTCTTCTTCTTCTTCTTCATTTCTTCTCTCTCTGTCTCTGCTCCTCTTTTATTTTTCTGGTTTCCACATTTTTCTTTATTTTGTTGGTGCTTTGTAATCATACATCTTGATGAAGGTCAGAGTGATAGAGACATACATGCACACATCACTCATTGAGCCCCCCCTCCCAGTTCCCACCCCACTCCCTCTTCTCCACTTTTCTGGGTTTAACACAGTGATTGGCATTGATAAGTTTGTGTATGTCCATCATGTCCATTGAAGTATTTCCCTCTTTAAGTTTTTCTCCCTCTTCCAGCCTCCCTCAGTGTTCTCTCTTTATTTCATTAAGGATTCTCCTCTTTGTCTGGAGTCCCTCCTATGTCCTAGCTTCTCCCTAGCTTTCACATCTGAGGGAAAATATCTGACTGTTCATTTTTTGTGACTGACTAATCTCACTTAGCATATTTTTCTGTTTCATCTGTTTCCCTACAAATGACATAATTTTTTTTTTTCTGTTTAGGCCTTTGATAATTTATTTATAAGTTACTCTCAGTGAGATTTGTAATTCATTCAGTATATGAATTTTATTATATTATGATTATATCTTCCAGGCTGCCTTAGGCAGGAAATGGTACACTGTGATTGTAGAACATAGTTGGATGGGAAGGTAAAGAGTCCCTTTTGAGGGCACTGCCAATAGTGATGAGGATATTGGTAACAATTAATCCAATTCTGGGATTTAGGAATAAGTGGTAAAGTCAAACATTGCAGAAGCTTCTTTTTTTTAATTAATTTATTTTTTCAGCATGGATTTTTTATACATTTTTTGAGTACAACAGGGTTAGATAGACATTTATGACCTATCAATCATTGTCAGATCACAAATTCACAAATAGCACTACTTCTTCGTTTTACACATATAGCCCACATTCTTAATATAGCCTGGTAAAGCAAACTTTCTAGAGTCATAAAACCATACTCCTTTAGGATCATATCTTTATTTTCCAATAAGTAGGAGGGTCTTTCATCTACGCATCCTAGGGGCAATCTCCAGACTTCAAGACGCCAATGTAGCCATAGCAGAAGAGTCAGTATAATTGCTCATATATGCAGATAGCAACTGCCAGGGGGGAAAGGGCCCAGCTGGGCTCCCACAACTCCCCCATTTTTATTTTAAAATGCACGAAGGACTGTGCCTATCTTAGGTCGTTTCCTACCAGGTGCTTAATCTTACCCATCATGGGGTCTCGACAAGTCATTCAAGGAGCTCTGTCTTAGGTTGATTTTCCCTGAGAAAATCAAATCCGTCATTGACTACCAGGCCCTGTGCAAGGCAGTGCTTGCATTTTTATTCCATGTAAATCTGCTCATATACTAACAAAGGCATTGATCACAAGGCGTACAACAAGTGGTAGATTGCATAAACCTAGAATGACTATTGCTGTCGCTACGATAGCTCCTCCTAGCAAGGAGGTAAATGAGGGCCAGGTAGTGACCAAGGCTTGAAGCCAATCTACAAATGATGGGGGGAAGGAGGACACCCTAATGATCATGATGTACTTTCTATGAACACATCTAAGTCAATCACTAAACTGACCTTGAGAAGGAGGGAGGAGGAGGAAGTGGGGCAGGAATTGGGGAAGAGTTACATGAGAAATGTGTGCATGGATGTCTTTACCTATACTAGCTTGTACCTAACAAATATGTGTAATTACAATGCACCAAATAAGGGAAAGATGGAAAAAAAATTTGTTAAAGTTACACCTGGAGATTTCGGATCTACGTAATGCGGAGCCCACTTCTATTAACCTGGCAGAAACAGCTAAGACATTTGTAGATCGGCTTCAAGAAGCTTCTTATTTCTAATAGAAAGGATAGTCCATATAAGCATAAAAATCACACACAGGGAAAATCAGGTTGTGAGAACAAGTACGGGGATGGTATCTGTGGTCTGCATAGTGGACATAAAAATACATTGATAAGGCTGGAATACTAAACAAATCTAAAAATCTAAGTCAGTTATGAAACAATAATTCAAGTGATAAACTTATGTTCATAGGTTTAGGTTAGAGTTGTCCCTCCTGTTCTCCACTTGGTGAAATCTGAACTTAAAAGGTTGTAATGCCATTGCCCTTGTCTTTGTCCAAAATGTCTGACAAGGATCCAAATCATATCTATTATAATAGCCATTTATTTTATTTTTCCAATTACCTACTTCACATCTCTTATTTCTCTGTGGAAATGAGAAAAAAAATCTCATTTCTGAATATTAGTCTGGTATCTATGCACCTCAAGTTATAAGAGTTTGACTTTCCTAGCACTGACTGGCTGCCTATGAATAATGTGTCTGCTGTAAAAATTGATTTGCCCAAAGTGAAACACTTGGCCAAGCCAAATTTTGTCAGTTTCAATGTGAGTGCTATAAAAGTGTATTTAATAATAATAAAAAGAACTACAGCCCCACATTAAATCACATTAATGATAAGGATGATGATGATAGAAAACCCTGGAGAGTATGTATACATACTATTTGTAATTTGACAATGGCAGACTAGGTGCTTCAGATTAATCCTCTTTTAGAAAACAACTATAAAACTAGGTTATATATGTGTGTATATGCAGCACAAGCATTCCCAGAATTACATGTGTCCACTTGCTAACCCTGAAGAGTGCATGCTCCCTTCAAATTGGCAACTTTACATGTCTTACTTCCCTAGCCCTTTCCTTGGCCTTGCTAAAATATAAGAATAGCAAGAAAGAGATAAAATCATAAAGCCTTATAGTAGATCAAGGCAGCTTTCTTGAAAATGAAAAAATTGGATTTGTCAGCTGATTTCACAACAGACAAATGTTGGCTCATATAGGATATTTGAATGAAAATGTAATGTGTTAGAAAAAAGTGTCTAAAATTCTATACCTATCTATGACTTTTTTTAAAAATGAAGAAAATGTAAACAATTACTCAGACTACAACTACCATAACTACTGTCATTGTTAGCCTCATCCTACGTGTGTGTGTGTGTGTGTGTGTGTAGTGCTGGAGATTGAACCCAGGGACATTCTACCTCTGACATACACTCTCAAATGCATGTGTTTTTTATTTGAAAACAAGGTCTAAGTTGCTGATGCTAGCTTTGAACATGCAATCCTCATATCTCAGCCTCCCAAGTATTGAGATTACAGGTGTGTGCCACCAGGCCCAGCTATACTACCTTTTAAGGGTGTGTTTTAGGCAGGAGAAAAGTAATTTAATATTAATTTTTTGAGATACAGCTTGGTGTCTCAGTACATGGGATGCTGAGACAGGATTGCAGGTGCAAGGTCAGGGGCAGCCTCAGAAATGTAATGAGATCCTATTTCAAAATAAAAAGATAAAAGTACTGGTTACTTCTTCTTTGTAGTTAATCTCTTTGAGTATTTTCTCCAGTGCTGGTTTGGAAGACATAAATTCCTTCAGTTTCTGTTTGTCATGGAAGGTTTTTATGTCCCCGCCAATTTTTTTTTTTTTTTTTTTTTTTTTTTTTTTTTTGTGGTACTGGGGATTGAACTCAGAGGCATTCTACCTCCGAGCTATACCCCCAGCCCTATTTTTTATTCTTTTATTTTGAAACCGAGTCTCACTAAGTTGCGGAGGGCCTCACTAGGTAGCTGATGCTGGCCACGAATCCAGATCCTCCGGTCTCAGCCTCCCGAATGCTGGGATTACAAGCGCGCGCCACCACGCCCGGCTTGTCCCCGCCAATTTTAAGAGAGTTTTGCTGGGTAGGAGAATCTTGGCTGCAAGTTATTTTCTTTCAGAGTTTGGAATATGT
The DNA here is from genome assembly GCA_004027655.1 of Graphiurus murinus. NCBI lineage: Eukaryota > Metazoa > Chordata > Mammalia > Rodentia > Gliridae > Graphiurus > Graphiurus murinus. The sequence goes on from PVLC010021848.1 coordinate 20,200, forward strand.
TACTCCATCCTCTCCTGGCTTTCATGACTTGATTCGGGAGGTCTGGTGTGATTCTAATGGTTTGCCTCTAAATGTCACTTGGCCTTTTACTTTCGTTGCCTTTAAGATTCTCTCCTTTGCCTCTACATTGGTCAATTTAATTACTATGGGCGTGGTAAACCTCTTCTTTGGTTTTGTCTTGAGGGAGTTCTGTATGTTTCCTGAACCTGTGTGTCGACTTCTCTTTCTATGTTTGGAAAACTCTCTGTTATTATTTCTTTGAAGAGATTGTTTATTCCATAGGTTTCAACTTCTAATCCCTCTTCTATGCCTATTATTCTTAGGTTAGCTCTTTTAAAATTGGCCCAGATCTCTTCGATGTCCGATTCATACTGTCGTATTTTTTTTTCTAAGTTATGTACTATAGATTCATTTTTGGTATGGTCATCCACTAAAAGTGATACTCTATTTTCCATGTGATCTAATCTGTTATTTACAGTTTGAATCGATGCCTTCATTTCCTCTATAAGGAAAATTATAGAAAGCTGAAGAAAGAAATTGATGAAGACCTTAGAAGATGGAAGGATCTACCATGCTCTTGGATAGGCAGAATAAATATCATCAAAATGGCCATCCTCCCAAAACTGATCTACAAATTCAATGCAATACTCATGAAATTGCCAAGGACACTCCTCACAGAAATAGAAAAATCAGTCTTTAAATTCATCTGGAAAAACAAAAAGCCCAGGATAGCCAAAGTAGTTCTTAGCAATAAAAATCATGCAGGAGGCATCACAATACCTGATTTCAAACTCTACTACAAAGCCACAGTAATAAAAACAGCATGGTATTGGCACAAAAACAGACACATAGACCAATGGAGCAGAATAGAAGACTCAGAAACAGACCCATAGACTTACAGTCAACTGATTTTTGACAAAGGAGCCAAAAGTATACACTGGAAAAAAGATAGCCTCTTCAACAAATGGTGTTGGCAAAACTGGTTAACCATATGCAGGAAAATGGAAATAAACCCCACTTTCTCACCCTGCACAAGAGTCAACTCAAGGTGGATAAAGGACCTGGAAGTCAGACCAGAGAT
>PVLC010021849.1:0-27437 GCA_004027655.1 Graphiurus murinus
ACTGTTCTGGTCTCCGCCTGGGTGCGGCCCGGGGTGCCAGGGGTGTTGTGTCCCGGGGCCCGCCGTTCCCAGCGTCTGGGTGGCCCCCAAGGCTCCTGGTCCTGCCCTTCCACAGCCTACTTACTCGGTGCAGAGCCCGACTGCTGCCTGCCCCGGCAGGGCCGGGCCGGCGGGGCCCGCGCAGAGCGCGGAGCGCGGATAGCTGCCGGTGGCGTCTTTTCTTTTCCCCGCTCTGCTTTCTTGATCTTCTTTGTTTGTTTGTGTTTCAAATTTAGCTTTTTTCCTTCTGTTGAAAAGATCTTTTTATGGTAAATTTAGATCCAAATCTCCGCGTTTGTGAAAAGACGGTTCACTCAGTCGCCATCTTGGATCCTCCGCCTTGATTTTGTTCTTCTTTATGGCTGAGTAAAATTCCATTGTGTACATATCCCATAGTTTTGTAATCCATTCATCTGTTGATGGACATCTTGGCTGGTTCTATAGTTTGGCAATTGTGAATTGTGCATCTATTAACATAGAACGCATGCATTAGTCTGGTAGTTTGGTTTCCATTCTTTTGGGTAGATACCCAGAAGTGGTATTGCTGGATCATATGGTAGGTTCATTTCCATTCATCTAAGGATCCTCCATACTGTTTTCCAAAGTGGTTGCACTAATTTGCAATCTCACCAACAACATAATAGCATTCCCACTCTCCACACCAACTCCAGCATTTGAAGAATGAATGAGTAGGAATTTTCCAGGTGACAGTCAGGAGGGGTCTGCCTTCTTTGTTTCTGTGATGTAGTGTTAGCTGAATGTCTTCCTGCCTCTATAGTTATGGGCTGATTTTCTCCTCTGGTTCCTCTTCTTTTCTCCAACCTACCTCCACCCCACCCCTCAAGAGTCTGTTCTCAGCTCTCGTAGGGGACCACGGCTTTATTCTGTCCCTTCGTGGTTTCAATTACATTTGACTTCTACTAACACTCGTGAGGTTCCAACTTTTACTTAGTGGAGACTCTACATTACCAAGTGCATGACATTTTTACCCAGAAAACCAGCGTGTGTCTAAACAAAACAGAAATCACTATCTTCAATCTCTGAAATCCTCCCCTGTTTAAATTGGGCCTGTATACTCTCCTGGCTGGCTGATTGCAGAGGTATCCCAATCTCTCTCTCTCTCTTTCTGCTCCTAGCCTGACCTTCAGCTCATCCTGCCCCACTACTGCTAAGGCCGTATATCTAATAAGAAGTCTCACCTTGGATAGTATCCCACACCACACCTCCAGCTCAGAATGCTTGTGTATATCTACCCCCTTCAGAGTCAGGGGTCAGCTCCTAGGGTAGCAGACTAACCCTCCTGCTGGCCACTCCTTTACCCTCATCTGTATCCTCTGCCTCCAAGTTCTATAAATGCTATATTGATTGCAGATTTACCCTGAATGTCATATTTTCCCATCTGGGAATTCTGGCTGCTGGGATGCTCCCCCCATAGCCCTTCCCACATGGCAAATTCCAATTAGCCCTCAAGACTCACTTTCACATCCCTTCCCCCACTGTTCAGTACTTGTCCTTTTGCATCGATAACTACTTTCTTCTATATACTACTTCTGGAATATGTATGTGCATCTACTATTATGTCATTTTGTGACAATCTGCTCTCTGAGTCAGACTGGCGAAGCAATAATAGTATAACAAAGAAATGGGACCAAATCCTAGCTCTGCCACTTACCAGCATAAGCTTAGGCAAAGTATTTACTGCTTTGGGGCTTAATTTCCTCATCTATAAAATAGGGTACCTGCCTGCCTCATAAAGTTATCAGGTTAATTATTTAAAGTGTTTTGGACAACACTTGGTTCATTGGAAATATTATATAAAAATTTGCTCCAATCGCTAACCCTGAGTATCACAACATTAAGGTACTATGTCTTAATCAAATCTATTTTCTCCAGCCTAGTGCAGTGCCTGACACAGAGCACATGTGAAACAGATGTTTATTTAGAGAAGGAATCTTTGGATCTTTCCTTTGCTCTCATACCCAATAAATCCCCGAGTCCCGCTGTTTTTTTTTTTTTTTTTTTTTTTTTTTCAGTGTCCCCTGCATTTCATTTTCTTTCTATGGTAAGTGTCACTGCTCCTCTATTCAACAAAAAGTAAATCATCAACAGTGTACAAGACAAACTAAGAGCTAAAGATACTTCTGTGAACAAGATGGATTCCTTCTGCTATGACACAGGCATTATATAATAGCACATTAGTTATTTAACCTTAGGTGTGACACATATAATAGGCATCTCGGAGGGCAAGAAGTTTCTCTTGGAAGAGGAATTTGAATGATGCATGGGAAACAAGGACCAATAGCTAGAATACAGTCGTAGAAGCTGTGGTAGAGAGCAAAGTAGGCAGAGGGAACAGCACATGACAAGCTCTGAGGCAGGAGGAGATTTGGCACATGTAGATTTCATGTTCTTTGTATCTGCATTATTACAACTGCTACCTGATTCTGCACAGGAAGACCCTCCCACAACTGGTAAAATTTCCATTATGTAGCTTTCTTGCTCTGGAAGCTTCCATGATTCTTCACACCTGCTGCTGAATAGCATACTAATTTCATAGTTGTTTCTCATGACCCAAAACAATATGAGCTCCAGTAATTATCCAGTTTTATCTCCCATAAATCATCTGTATCTACACTCAACAGTAGCTATTGGGAATGACCTGACATTCTGCACACATTCTTTATTTCTTCCTTCTTCTCATTTCTGCTTAGGTTGTCATTGTTGTCAAAATTCCTTTCTTCCCTGTTTTGATCCATATTGTCTCATAAAAAACATTAATTTGTTCTATGTGTGATGTGCTTTAATATTTTTCTATTCTAATTTACTCTAATCTATTTCCTTTTTTATAATAAACAAGCAAGTTATAACCCACCAAAGTGATTTTACAACTCACTGATGGATCTTGACCAATAGTTGAAAACATGGTCCTATTTAGCTTTAAGGATTTTTCTAAGATCTATGATTCTTTAAAGGAATGGCTTTGGCAGAGTTTGGTAGATTCTTGAAAGGGTTGGCTTTTGTTTGGTTGGTTTTTGTGGTGCTGGGGATCGATCCCAGGGTCTTGTGCATGTTAGGCAAATGCTTTACCACTGAGCTACATTCCCAGTCCTGGGTCCATGTTTTCTTTCAGGAGTAGAATCCTCTAACTCAGTTACATCTTCATTATTGGGCACCTGTGTTTTCTGACAACAGGATTGTGAAATTCTGCATGAACATGTGATCAATGAGAGAGCTGGTCACAGGTTCAGATCACCCTGAGGCTACTTAGCAATGCATCTTCATTTGTAGGAGATGCCACACTTTGCTGTCTCAATGCTGCCAATGTTCTGAAGTTGCTAATTCTATTAAGTTGTTCCAGATCACATATTGGGCTAAGATGAATATGAAAGAATATTTATTCCATCTGTAACTGATAAAAAAATCCTCCATTAGGAAATCAATCCATGACAACCAGATGCAGCTATAGCTCATGTTAGGTAGTAAGTGAGCCTTTGCTGTTAGATTTGCTTTATAATTGCGCCAGGGGGAGTGTACTTTTTGTGATAACCACTCTCCATAGAACCTGGGTTTTTAAAATACTTTCATTGGTGCATTGCAATTATACAGTATAGTGAGATTTAAAGTGATACGTTCATACATGCACAGCACACATCACTTGGTGTATTTCTCTCCGACCCCACCACCACCACCACACACACACACATAGGAATTTGTTTTTCAACATTGCATTTATATTTTGGCTAACTTTCAAATGAAACATTTCAATATTCCTTCCATTTTAATTTTTTTCACTTCCACTACCTAATCAAGTTACCTTCTTATATTAATATTCTTCAAATCTTTGTTTCCATCTCAGTTTATATTCCTTTGTGTGTGGGTGATATTGGGGAATGAATCCAGGGGCATTCTGCCTCCTAGCTACATCCCCAGCCTTTTTATTTTTCATTTTGAAACAGGGTCTTACTAGATCTCTGAGAGTCTCACTTAGTTGCTGAGGCTGTCCTCGAGTCTGCACTCCTCCTATCTCAGCCTTCCAAGGACTGGGATAACTGGCAAGCACACTACCCCAGGCTAATTTTTATATCCCCTATTGCTAACTGGACATAGCAATGACAGACACCCCAGTCTCAGCAATCTAAAAGTGAATTCATTGTCATCACACCAAGTCAACTCCTCTTTCATTTCCTCGATCAGAGAATGGCTCATCTGAGCTAGAGGTCCTCAGGAGCAGCCCCCTTCTTCTTACACACCTGCTGCTGATTCTCCTGACAACATCTTGTTTCTCAACAAATCAAATCATACTTTTCCCCAACCTCCCTGCCTCCCTGCAGCTCAAGCTTTCTAAAATGTTTCTCATGTCATCCTTTTTAGCACATTACACACAATGGCTGATTTATTGTGTTACTCTTAGGAGTGAAGCCATTTAGTTATTCTCTATTCTCTTTAAGAGAGATTCCACCAGATTGTACCTAAATTTGCTTGCAAAGTCCTTCCTGGTCTCTATTTGATAAGATTCCCTGCCTCATTTTGACACTTTCTCATCTGCTTTTCTTCTTCTGTATCTTTCTTCTGTTCATAATATATCCCCTCACTATTTAAAATAATGCTTATTGTGCCTCCAGTCATTGGAGGGGATCTGGAACATGCTGCTCACTTTGAACACAACCTCTTAATCTTCCTTCAAGCCATATCTTAGGTTTCTTATGGGAAATATTCCTTGAGCTTCTAGGTGCAGACTCTGAGATCCTCCCTGCTCTCCCTAATGCCCTACAGTTAGTTCACCATCACACTATATTGAAATTATTCATTAACCTTGGTATAATAGTGTAAGCATAGGAATTACTTATGATCATATCTTTATTGTTTAACACATAATAGCTGTACAATTAATATTTCTACAGTGAACAAATGAGTTCAAATTCTCTCTCTACCAAAGAATAAAGAAGATTCCATATGGGAAGATCCTATTATTTCTGCTTGAGCCTGTCTGCCCAACATTAGGATGAAAGTAATTGCAAACTATTTTGACTGCAGATTTAAATCATGATCTCCAAACACCTTCTCAAAGTGGTTTTTTTTTCAAATCTCCATCTGTTTTATGCATCTTATTCCACAAACTCGCACTGATGTTATAAAAAAAAATGTTACTTTTGGTCCATTAAAACCCCAACATTTCAGCTCATTTCTCATCGTTAACAACTAAATTTACTTCTTAACCAGACTCACTCTGACCAGTGCCTCAACCCTTAGAAAAATGGGGCTTTTACTACAGTTTAATTTACTTATTCTCATTCATCCACTTCTCACTGACTAAACACCTACTAAGTGCCAGATACTATAACTACTACATGGGTAAGATGTCACCCTTCCTCTCAAGACCCAGTCTATTCAGGGCAAAGAGGAGGAAAGGAGAGGACAGGCAAGCTGATACAATGAGAGCATCCTCAAAGCTTATGCAAACTTACAGCCGAAGATTTCCACAGAAGCATAAAAATTATCAAGCAGTAAGAATATACTAGCTTTCTGTATGAAAAAAATAGTAAGTTTTATGAATGGTAAATAATCTGAATGAGAAACACATCAAGCAGCAGATCCCATATAAGCATGTTGTTGTTATTATTATTATTATTATTATTGCTTCTGGTACTATGAAGATTTTCACTGCATCAGCTCACAGTCAGTGTTAAATTTGAGTTAACTGGTATTCTATTTATAAATGAAAAGCAAATGGCCTGGTAAAGCCTAGACATTTCCTCAAAGATCTTAAGGCAAAGTGTAGACAAATTGGTACTGTGGTGTCTTAGTCAACATCCTCACTGCTATAATCCAAAAGGCCCAGTCACACAAGTTAGAAGAAGGAAGATTTATTTGCTCACAGTGTTCTGGAGAGTCTGGGTTCAATCCAGGTGAGGCCAAGGTCAGAAGCTCAGGGCATGGTGGCAGGAAGTACAGAGAGGGAAAGAGTGAGGCTCTGCTCTCCCTTCACGGAGCCTGGAAGCAGAGAGCAAGCAAGCAAGAGGATTCAAAGACACAATCCCAATCCCTAAAGGCCCATCTTCTGCAGCCACACCCTACCAACCAGATAAATCCATTACAATGAGGGCATAATAGATTTATCTACTGATGAGATTACAATCCTCATGACTCAATTACATCAACTCCAAACACCAATAAATAAGCTCTTTATCTAACTATAACATGTGATTAATCACAGGAGGTCAACATATATCTTGTACCAATTATTAAAATGTGAACATTCCTGATGAGGTTACTGATGTGCATACTAGAAAAGCAGAAATGTATATTCTTAAGGGCTTTTGACTTAAGCAAAACTTGAAACGAGCAAGACTTCTGAACAAAATGATTCTAACAATTTTCATCAGCAAAAAAAAAAAAAAATTCAAAATAGCTTTCTGAAACTTTTCCATATATATTTAGAACCTCATTGAATTTCTTATTAGCCCATTCTTAAAACATTTTGTTTTATGATACCTCAGGCCTTTGTGGTTCTTTCTGATTGGTGGAGCCTACTACTTCTCAAGTGCCTGTTAAATTTAAATGTCACCTATTCTATAAAGTGCTACAATATGATCAATAGAAATCCTTCAAGCAAACTTACAACATCCCAACACTGAGGGGCCACTTCGTGATTTTATATCTGCACCTGCTACATCACAGTATCTTGAATCATAGATGAGTCTCTGTTGCACAGAACAGTATTTGGTTGGTTTTCTTCCTTTACTTTTTCTTTATCTCTTCTGTGTCACTGTAATATGAAGTCCATGTTATCTTTTATGGTCTTTATTCAATTTTGCAAATTTCATGATGTACATTATTAAAATGTTCTAATCACACAATTATTATATAAATTATTTTAGTTATAAATTTATATTGGAAAAAGCAAGGAACTCTAGTTTTAAGACACATATTTCATGCTAAGGGACTATATTGTTGGGTAACAATTAATTTACCTAATCTTGACTTCAAGTTTCCACATCTGAAAAAGGAAGATATTATTGAATAATCACTAAATTTCCTCTCTGTTCTAATTCTATGGCCTTGTGCATTTTTCTGAATTCATTAAAATTTATAGTTTGGATCACATAATTATCTACTTCATTAACAGTTTTACAATCTTGACTTATTTCCTCTTTCTTTGCTTTTTCTCCAAAATACATTATCAAGGTGTAAATTCTATGATATCCTAAAAACTCTGAAGTTCAAAAAGATGCAGGCTTAAATCTTGCCTCTGCCACACAAAACTTACTTTATAATCTTAGCAACATTTTCATCACAACTAACTCTTAGTTTCCTTATGTATAAAATGGAAAGAATAATAATAGCACTTGTTTAACTGAGTCACCAGTAGTCTCCTTCTGTGTTTCTTACCTGAGTTCCTGCAGCTGTGTAGATATGCAGGGATTTAATAACATAAACATTTAACTGATGAACTGATCACTAGCCTCTATTTTCTCCCACTATGTTGGTATTTGGTCTGTTTCTTATTTATGTTCACATAGTATAAACATCTCATGATAGAATAAAAATACTGTGCCAGGTAAATACAGTATCAACTATATTTGGTAAATGAGGTTGATGAAAATAAAGTCAAATTGTAGAATATACTGGTAAAGCTATTGACAAATAAATTGAAAACTAGTAGGAACATGGCACACTGGGTGCCTGAAAGACACTAAATGGAAAATGGGAGTAAATAGATAGTTCCTCCAACATTTATCACAAGAAAATGACCAAATTCATGGTCATGCTGCAAAAGCTTAAAATGTTTCTATTTTTATATTGTATGCATCTTTAAAATGCACAAAATTAAGTAATGCATTCTTTGCCCTTGCTAAGTAGTAACTTGTGAAAATAATAAGCGAAGGGATGAAATTGAGCGTGAGAATCCAAGGACTTCACACAGTGGGCATCTCTGAGAAGGCCAGGGTTAGGAGAAGCAGCAGAGATAGCCCTGCCTGCCCTGTGCTGCTGGAGGCCACCTCTGCTGCTCATCCTTATCAGCAATGTGAAAAGGCAGTAGAGAAACACACAGTGATCATCTGAATGTATACATTTAGCATCTAACGCTTTGCTAAAGTTTCACTTTAACCAAGTCACTTCAAATATGAACAACAAACTAATAATTTTAAAAATTTGGTAAAATATTAGTAAACACTAATTCCTTTCTGTGTGTGTGTGTGTGTGTGTGTGTGTGTGTGTGTGTGTGTAGGGTTATTGGAAATTGAACTCCAAGAATCCCTAGCGTTTTTTTATTTTTCATTTTGAAACAGGGTCTCTTTAAGTTGTTGAGGGTCTTGCTAAGTTGCTGAGGCTGGCCTGGAACCTGTCATTTTCCTGTTTCAGCTTCCCAAGTACTAGAATTACAGGCATGCACTATTATGCTGGACCAATTTCATTAATTCCTTTTGTGATTTTTAAAATTTATTTATTATTTATTTATTTGTTTGTTTGTTTGTTTTGCAGTGCTGGGCATCTACCCCAGGTTCTCATGCACACTAGCCAAGCATTCTACCACTGAGTTACATTCCCTAGCCCTAATTTTATTAGCTTCTATAGCATTTTGCTGTAAATAAAGGTAAGATCATTACTTTTTTGTTCTATAAGTTACTCTCTGTGAGCTAGCAAAAACAGATATTACTTCCATTTAGCTGTTGAAAACCTAAAAGCTGATGGGAGCTGCATCTGATGCTCAGAGAGAGGATCCAGGCCCAGACCCCAGGGCATGTTTTGATAAAGAAGCTTCCTGCTTGTTCTGTTTGACCAGTAATGTAGTTCTAATTCTCATTACAATCTCTTCAGAACATATTCTGTTGCCACCAATTATCTGCAAAGATAAGAAATATGAGGTTTAAAGAGATTAACTAACCTTGCCCAAAGCCACTGGTAAATACTGCTATACTAGCCCCACCACCCCTGTTATATCCAGAACTTTCACCCCTTTCACTATGTCAGGGTCTGCTGAAGATCAGGGTTAAATGTCTTTATTAAGAATAGAAAAATCACATCCACAGAGAATAGATTTTCAGGGTGTAAGAGAATATTAAAAAGTTTGTCTTAGAAAAAAAGGCATTAACTCTTTCCAGTTTACTTCTCAATTATAATTACTCCTAACTTTAGGGACCAAAGTTTAAAATTATGCATTTATTTCCTCTCTTTCCCTTTTTTCTGTATTTTTTCTGAAGATGATATGAAAGAGCAATGGAATGATCAAAACCTATGCTGCACCAAGAAGAAGAAGAGGAAGGAGGAGGAGGAGGAGGAGGAGGAGGAGGAGGATTTATTAAATGCAGAGGTTTCTTGATCTTCTTTCAAAATTTCCACCTTTCCTCACGCTGTCCCTCTTCCTCTCTCTCTCTTCCTAGTATTTCTCCTTCTCCATCTCTAGCTCCATCTCTATTTCTAGGATCTTTATCTACCACTGCCACACAATCAGTAACCCTTATATTACAGCTCAGGCTTTGTCCACAGAGATAGCCTGGGAAACAGGCAGCACACCTGGCTGATACTTGAGACTGCCCCACATCTCTATCTATTTACTCCTTACTGCCATGACCACCACTCACATTTCTTCACAGAACATCCCTTTTTTTCTGAAGTATTGATACTTATGAGAACAGATTTGGGGTGGAAGTCTTATGCCTTTATGGACAACCTGTTTGTGAGATGCAATCTTATTGTGTGGATTAGTTTTAAGTTCAAATAGGGCTTTCTTTCCTTTTGACATGCTTCTCACCCACTTCCTTCTTTCTAGAACTTTCCTATCACATGGAAATTCTACTAAGACTGTTACAATTCTGGTGGGATTTCTGGGTTATATAGTAGTTCTCTTCTTAATTATTGACATATAGTTAATGTAACTTCTTAAATTTATAGATGTTATATATATAAATGCATAACATACATATATATAAATATAACGTACCTTCTTAAATTTATGTCTATATATATTAGGAGTTTTCTGTTTTGTTTTACTTTTCTCTTTTTCTTTGTCTTCTCTCTTAGCATAGAGTAGAGAAATAAAGGTACATGTAAGTAGATAGATGTATATGTTTTGATTCTCCTGTAAAGTTTACATTATATTTAATTTTATTTTAAACATAGACATATGTTGATTTCATGATCTAAGCCCCCAGTTTTGTACCCATCTTACCGAAATTCTCAAACTACAAATTATATTGTTAAACTTTGGTAGTAATAATCCAAGGAGTATGGTAGTTTTCAGATCTAAGTATGTATTATATAGTCTAGAATAATTATTATAGGAAAATGTGTTATATAAATAATCATAAAATGTTTTAATTATAATAACAAATGTAGAAGCAAAACCAGTCTAAAAGAAATGTATCCATTCCAATGTAACCAATATGTTTTTTCTGTAGAGTAGAATTATACTCTTACAACAATATTTAGATTTTGAAGTTGACCCAGATTTGGAGAGACAAATATGCATATGATATTTAAGACTGTCCAAAAATATGTGATTTTATTTGGAAAAAAATGAAAAATATTCATCAGAGTTCCAGACCTCTTAATAAACTACATTACCTTGGAGAAAGACCCATAAGCTCTGCCATTCATTATTTCACTCCTGTACCATTAGAGAGCTCACTTGGGAAGATCACAGACTCCGATTTGGCACAAAAGAAAATGCCTTTGGATTTGTGTTCTGTGCAAATGGCTAAAAAATTTAATTGGAAAAAACTTGATTATTAGTTTTCATTCCACTCAGTGTATATTACACTCAAAAGAAATAAATTATTTTGGTGGTTTTCCACCTAACCTCTCTTAAAAGTTTTTTGTTTGTTTCTTTTCATGTAAATGCAATACCTATCTTAATGTCAGATTTTAACTTTTTCCTGCAAATCCTTATTCTCTGGACTTATAAATAACTGAAATCATCCTTGTAAGTGGGAACAGGTAGGCATCTTGCTTAGTAGTTTTTTCCAAAAGTACTTATTTCCACATAAATTTGATTGTTTCTCATTTACTCTTAATTTAGTTATCACAAGTTTAATATCATTTATTTAACCATTTCACAAATCACTTTATTAAATCATTATATGTACTAGATCTTTGTCACTCATCTTGAATTATTTCCTTCTTAAATTAATAAAACGTATAATTTCAGTTCTTATACTCAAATATTCCAATAATGTATCTCATAAACAAACATAAATTAAAGAGCCTACTGAAATTCATAATATGCCATTTTTTGTCTCTCACATTCCCATAAATGTAAAACTATAAAGTCTACACATATCAATGATCCTTGTGAAAATCTATAGACTCTCAATGGAAAAAAAAAATGGTGCCTTCTCTAAACTCAAGGAATGAGTGTGATCTATGACATAATAGTAGATACTAGGACACAGCAGGACCAAAACCATATAGTTGCCTGCCCACTGAGCAGGAGACTCCAGACCAAGGACAGCCCAGGTTCTGAAGATCTTGGGAGCAAGAAGATATTGAGCAGAAAATAAGATGATCTCCATTTCCTCCCAGCCCAGCCAAGACTGCTTGATACGTAGACAAACAAGACTCCAAGCAGTAATATTTATTTAATTCCTCCTATGTGCTAGCTAGTGTTGGCATGGATCTGTACCACCAGTGTTTAGTTCTCACCATCTGTGTGATTTTGAACAAGGAAGTAACCTCCTTGTGCCTCAGATTTCTTATCTATGAAGTGAAGACAATATAGCATATTTCTCAGAGGTTGCTATGATGCTTCAGTACATTCTTTCTTGTAAAATGCTTAGGATAGTGTCTAGCACAAAGTGAGCATTTCTTAAATATTTGCTATTATTTTTCAGCATTGGTGTACTAAGGAGTAGAGCATCAATTTAAGATTTTGTAGCAGAATTTTAGCAAAGGCTCTGTTAATTTAGCTTTTTTGATCATTTTGGACATCACAGGTTGATCGCAATTATGTGCAGGATCCTCATAGTTTCACTATTTCTCTAGAACAACGGCAGCAAGGTTCTCTTTTCTCCCTGCCAGATAGATCCTTCAATTAAGCCTACTCATGACTCACTAGGAGCCCATGGTTTTCAAACAAAGCTTTTCAGATGCCTAGTGTTTTAAATAGGAACTTAACCTGTAATAATCTTGAGGTGCCAAATTGGGAATGCTTTTCTCCTATGATCTATATCTTCTTCACCTGGGGACACAGTTGCTAATGACTTGCACCTCTTTAGCCTACCCCTAGGGCCTTGACTTAACAGAAGAGTCTTGGGTTCTAGTCCTGCACTTTCCAGCCGACTCAAGGTGCCATCTCTGAATTCCAGCACCCACATTGGCATTGGCTACAGGTAATCCTAGTAACCCATCTGCTTGCCAGTCATACTTCATTATTCCAGTTCCAGCTCAATCTTCTAACTTTTTCCTTGTTAGGTTCTGTCCTTTTCCTCCTTCTTCCTTTTCTTTTTGTTGTTGAGGTTTTTCTTTCCATGTTGTCCAGAAATATATTTAACAGATATCTTTTTCATTGAACTAGAGTGCGAGGCCTGCCCAGTGTTTCTGGTCTCTCACAGAGTAGTAAGTAGAAGTCAAGAGTCCATTCTTTTTGAAGGTATAATCATTGTTGGATTTGTGTTTGTGATACTGTTGCCAAAACTGGCCCCAAGGAAGCCCAGTTCTTTCCAGGTTACGGATTTGTTTATGTGTTTGTTTTCTCTTACTGCCTTTCTACACCAATGCAAACTCATGCTAAAAAGTTAACTGTGTTAATCTTCTATAGCGTACCTTTGGAAAAGAAGGGTTTAATTCTTTCTAACCTTTCCTACCTATAAACTTATCACTACTTTCCTCTCCAAACATCAGCCAACAATTCAGTCAGTGGATTCTACTTTAATTTTGTTGCAATGTAAATTGACACAGACATTTTTCATGTTTTATCCGAAGCAAGATGGAATGTAAGTAAATGTGTATGTGTATGTACACACACACACACACACACACACACACACAGAAAACTGTAATCTCAAAGTTTGTATTATTTTCCAGTGCAATAAGAGAAAGGTCAAGCACAGGCAACATAAAAGTTTATCAGAAAACAGACAATATGTATCCACAGGAAAGTATTACAAAGATCAGACTGGTCAGAAATGAAATCCCATAGCATGAACATCCACAGTTCAAACTGAAAGATGATAGAGAGACTCCAATCTTCCGCTGCTGCTGTCAGTGCGGGCTGCTAGCAGAGCCTGTGTAATTGGGCATCCTACCTGACGGTTCCCAGAATACCCCAGAAGTTACTTGCTGGGAGGAGGAAGCAGGTGCTCTCAGATGACTGCTCAGGAATGTGCCCTAAACGGGACACTAATTGGGACACAGAGAACAGTCATGTGGCTTTCCTTGGCAAGTTATTTGAAAGAGTTGTCTGCAACCTCCTGTCTAGAGCCTGAACCTAGGTCACCTTCAACAACTTCTCTTCCTGTAAACAGAGAAAGGAATGGTAGGAAATGAGCAAGAAAAAGAAGACAAACAGGAGTCCCAGTCACTTCTGACCCTATTAGCCAACATGACACTATTTGCAAGCCCTGGAACTGAGTATTAATAATGTTTAGATTTTTTTTTCTTTCTGCTTCATTTAGAAATTGCAATTAATACTAGTGAGGTTGAATGCCATAAGTGAAAAAGCCTAGGATTTCAAAGAATCAGATCTCTACCCCATCACTTTCTAGAACTGTAGCCTTGATCTCATCACACAAGTTATCTATTTGCTATCACCCCAATTTATAAAATAGCGATTATAATAACCAGAGCATTAGATTAATGTAAAGATGAACTAAGGAAACATTTAGGGCATCAAGCAAACACAAGGTGCTCAGTTCTTCCTGGTCCCTTTCTCATCATGTTGGAGCTACTTACACCCACTCCTACCCACAGAGATTGGCTTAGGTGTTAGAAGACATCATCCATATATGCAGAATCAATCCATTCCATCTGCATTGGCCATCCTTGCTGTTCTTCAGACACAGCAGGCACTCTTCTGCCTCCATGCAGTTGATCTGGCTCTTGCATCTCCCTGAACACTCTTCTCCCCTTTATGCACATGGCTGACCTTAACCCAGGGGCATTCTACCTCTGAGCTACACCCACAGCCCTATTTTTATTTTATATTTTGAAATAAGGTCTAACTAGGTTGATGAAAGTATCACTACTTGCTGAGCCTGTCCTCGAATCTGTGATCCTCCAGTCTCAGCTTCTCAAGATGAGATTACAAGCATGCATCACCATGCCTGGCTCTCCTTTCCTTTTTTAAATTTAAATATTTAGCTTTTTATTTCTGTTGGTGCTGGGGATTGAACCAAGGGCTTTGTGCATGCTACGCATGAACTCTACCACTGAGCTACACTGAGCTATCCTTTATTTAATATCTTTGTCATCTTCTAGCACTTTATACCATTTTGTTTATGCTATGTTTATTACTCTTTCTGCTTTCCCCCTGTAGACTGTGTACCTCATAAGGGCTACAGTCTACTTACTGTTTCACTGATGTATTCCAAGCACATGGTTCCTGGTATGCAGTTAGGGCACAACAAATACTTTTGAATGAATGAATGCTCTCAGACCAAAGTAGATGTAGAATTTACTCAGGCGTAGCGTGTACCCTGAAGGAACATGCTTTTTTGGTCTTCAAATCTCCAGAGTCCAGGGTGTAGAAAGTATAAAATGTATGGAATGGATGAAAAAAAAAAAAGGATTCCTATATGATACAGCTTCTCAAGAGGCCTGCAACTGCCCAACCTTAGGCACAGGCCATCTTCATTATTCTTTCTTTCTGAACCAGACAACCAAATACTCTGGCTCAGGATCTTTTCTATATTTGGCTAAAATTTTACATACAAAAGGTCAAGATGATGTGGAGAATATTAGCTACAAAACTCTATGTATCATGATGAGTATTTATGCTCACTAGGTCATTGAAAAGTGTGACTGTTGGCATTTAAATTAAATTAAAACAAATGTTCATCATTTTCGTAATAAAAGAGCAATAAAATGAAATTGAGTAGCAAGTACACAGTGCTGCTTATGTCATTTTGAGCCTCACTGAGCAGGACATTGGCATCTAATCTGACAGAATGTTCCTATCTACCTCACCAAGCGCAGAGACGCAACTAGTTAAGCCCCTTCTGAGAACCTATTCCTTGTTCTTGGAATGTTATGCTCTGCAAAGTAGCAGGAAGGCATAATGTAGTGCAACCTTAGAAACACTCAAGGGATGGCATAATATTCAGAGAATTTCTATAGTGTCAGGTCCAAAATGAAGAATAACTTTACAGATGAGTTATTGGAAGGAATGCAAACTATGAGACATTAAGTAAACAAAGTAAATGTTATAAAAACAAGGAAAGTTTACAGTAATCATAGTAGAATTCTGCCAAGAGGGCTAACATTCAGATATTCTCTCATCTCACCTGACCTTTCTTTTCCTCCGTGTCCAGTAGTTGAAATGATGGCCTTTCCCCTGAAGTCCTTCTGTAATGGATACTTTAAACACATCAATCTGATTTCAGACAATTGCCACGCTCAGTCATATGTACTTAAATTGTCATATATACCTAGAAAACAGGCATTATACAGCAGCTTTGTGTGATGCTAGTTTCTGGCCTCACCTTATATGGATGCATCTAGGTGTGCCTTGATCTTTTCTCTGGATAACAACACAGTTAAGATTTCACGAGATGCACCTAAGCGTTATGCCTTGGCAAGCACTGGACTTTTTATGTTCTACCTCATCATCAACATAGTCATTATCATATATGAATGCCCTGGATTAAGGAAACAGACAATAATTTCCTGAAACAACGTGGAGAGGATTAAGTTAAGCATTCTGGCAAATAGTTTATATGCTCAAAAATATGTTTTTAATGTGTGCAACAGTCTCAAGTGCTCAAAACCCAAATGTTTTACTTTAGAATTAGGACTCCCAGCCGGGCGTGGTGGCGACGCTTGTAATCCCAGCATTCGGGAGGCTGAGACCGGAGGATCCGGGTTCGCGGCCAGCCTCAGCTGCTTAGTGAGGCACTCCACAACTTAGTGAGACCTGGTTTCAAAATAAAGAATAAAAACTAGGGCTGGGAGTGTAGCTCAAAGGTAGAATGCCCCTGAGTTCAATCCCTAGTACTGCAAAAAAAAAAAAAAAGAATTAGGACTCCAGGTGGCAGGACAAAATCACCAACTTATTCATGATCCATCATAACATTTTTATGTGACAACACGGGTACCACAATCCAAGACTAAGAAAGCTGACACAGAGTCCTCCTTTGAAAATTATTTAGCTGTGTATATTACATACAGGTATGCAGAAGTCAAGGAAAACAAATCAAAATATAAGACGATAAGCCTCACTATATGCTGTTAAAGCATGTGTGAGCAAAGATCATTGGCCCTAGTTAGAGGTCCTATACCAAGCAGAAGAGATGAAAAGCATGCAGCTGTCTGTTTCCATGATGCTAATGATCTAAGTGCCACAGCATGAGAAACATATTGGATGGTTAATGCTCAAAGTGATTTCTGAGGACAACTAATCCAACCCTGGTAATTTTACAAAGAATGTAAATGGGTTCCGAGAAATTAAAAAATAATATACTCTTAATCTATAATTAGTGATACTGGAGAATATACCAGAAATTCAGAATAAGCCATCATTACCATTAAAATGCATCGTCTTATGAGGCTTATTTTATACATTAGGGCTTCAGGTTGTATGAAGACAAGTTGCTGAACTGGCCAGGTGTTTCACTTTGCTTCCAGGACTTACACATGGATTTTTATCCTATATTATCATTGCCTTTGTTTGTTCAGATATAGTTATAATGCCCCGTTTACTTCAGTTAGTAGATTGTTGTTCCTGGCAACATCTTCTCCCAAGACATAGGTCATTTGTCTAAAAAGGCTATAAAATGGGGTTCTGGGGTCTATCCCTGTTCAGCTGTTTTGCAGTTAAGTATGGGAGGTGAATATACACCACTTTGGGAAAACCAAAGGCCTGTATCAGGTGATTTCAGACACTGAACACTGGCACAGCAATTAAATTCAACCAGCTGGAGAGGCAATAAAAAATATCGATTCAGATTACTGGTTATTTCAGATGTGTTGTTCTAGTTACACAGTCACTGTGCCATATAGCCACACCAGAGGTTGCTGCTTGCATTATGCCAGCCTAGTCAACAAATCACAGCTCATTAGAGCTAAAAGGGCTAAGAATGTTCGTTCTAGTAGACAATTATTGCTCACAGTCAAAAGGTAATTAATGGCCAAATCAGAACAGAATGAAGGGTTCCATACATGAGTCCAGATTTCCCCCAACCAACCTCTAATCTTGAGGATAAAATAACTCTTCATGAAAGAAGTTTGTACATGTTTTCTGCATTCTGCAGAATGTTTAATGTCTTCACACAACTTCAAGTAAATCCTAGCCAAAGTTGCATGGGTCTCAGTTTATTTTAAAACTGCAAATTATTTATAAATTTTTAAATTACTCTCTTTGGCTACTTTTTATTTGTTTAAGAAAAAGGGAACAAGTAGCCCCAAGCTTCAAACTGTTGATGGTGAGGGACTGAGTAGTATAAATCAAGGACAAAGGAAATAGCAAATGCCTTCAGCTATAGTGGTAGCAAATGTGCTGGATAAAGGTTTTACAACAGGTCTTACCAGAACTTGGATAAGCCAGAATGAATAAGTTATTCTTCCAAAAACTATTTATGTATCAGGATGCTATTTTCTACCGTCAAAAAAGCTGTTTATCAGTATTTCATAGAAAGAATTGAGCGTATTAATGGTGGGCCATCCCCTTCAGACTGCTGCTTGCCTAACTTATTAAGGAATCCACCTGCAGAACAAAGTGGTTGAACTGACCATTTATGGTTATGCACCATTGACAGTTACGTGTCTTCCTCTTAATGTAAAGGTAAAATGCTACCCCTTCTTTATTGTTGTCATTTTTTGGTTCTCTTATGTCACAAACTGTTATGCCTTAGAGTGACAATCAATTGGCTCAAAGACCTTTCTCTCAATTGTATTAATGCCATCAAATAAGCAAATGATAAACTTTGGTTATGTTAAGTCACTGGAATTTAGGAGTTCTTTGTTATAGCTATTAATGTTGCTTGCTCTGGTTTATGCACAGAAGAAATGGTTTAATTCTGTTTTTCAAATAGATAATTTTTTCTATGTGTAGACATCTTACATATTTTTCACAATCTTATCCTCCACTTTTGCATGCTTAGAAGACATGATTATTGGCTTCCTTGAAAATGAATATAGTAACCAGTTCTGGCCAATAAACTGTAAATGAAAGTTCATGTGTCTAAGGCTGTGGCATTCATGGTCAGTTATCTATTCTCCTTTCCCATGCCGTGGTGAACAGAAGATTTTAGGTTCTAGATGATATATATAACACCTAGCACCTTAGGGCCCTAGGATTCTGAGCGGGGTTAGCCCCATGTCAATCAAAGTCAGATATACAATTTGAGAAAGAAATGAGGTTTTATTGCATTAAGGTATTTAGACTTTGAGTTTGTTCATAAGCATAGCACAATCTACCCTATTCTGACTAATATATGACATAAAAACTAGAATATGTGTATGTATGTACAAATAAAAATATATATGTATGTATATATACATGAATGTATATATGTGTATATAAATATCTATGTACATGTGTACATATACTTAAGAATAAATTTATGTATATATAGTCACATGTCAATTAAAGATTGGGATACATTCTAAGAAATGTGTCATTGGTAGGAAGATTTTCTCATTGTGTAAACATAAAGTATAATTGCACAAAATGAAATAATTATAGTAGAAACTCATACAAAGTTATGAGACCATCATCATATAATACAGTGGGTTACTAACCGAAATATTATTTAGTGGCACAAAACTGTAGCAGCATAAATACAGATAAATATATTAATCATAATATACAGGTGCAAATGTATGCACATCTATACAGATTTGATTACTAAATTGTTGCCTGAGGAATTTTGGTAATATAGTATAGCAATGCTTTGTTTCATAAAAAGCTTTTTTAATTATGCTCTTAAAAGAAAATAATTTGGGATTATTTAGGTTACTTCTTAAAACACTATGCCAACAACAAACTATAGACTAGATGACACCCTTTGTTGGAGATTCTACAACAGAAAAGGAGTGAAATTAGCTAATTATATCATCTTTACATTTTAACTAGATGGAATTGTGAAGTCTCAAAACAGTTGCATTTTCATCTTAAAAAATGGCCAGAGTAGGCTTTTCTCCTCTATTCTATGTCATGTGAAATGCCTTGCTCATGTACTTGGGGGGAGCAGCTGGAGAACTGTGGCCTCCCCCTTGCAGAGCTGAGCAGTCTTGTTCCAGAGCTCACTGTTGGAGGAGTAAGCAGAGGGAGGCAGGTTCTGCTGAAGACACAAAGCAGAGAGAACAGGGACTGCTGTTTTGTACAACAAAGATGTTCACCTCAGTTATATCCTTCAGAGAAATAAATAATAAGACAATTCGGAAGGCAGACTCATAGTGCTCTTCTTATTTTGTTTCTTCCTAGAGTGATTTTCTCTTGTCTATAGAATTTTGAGAGACTGATTCAATATGACAGCCTAAATTTTTAAATAAACACAAAGAGTAATGACATTTCTTTGGGAATAGCGGAGCATTACAACCATAATATGCATGTCATAGTAAATTATGGGTATATTAAAAAAGGTTGAGATAATGGCAAGATTGAGATAATGGGAAGTTTTTAAAGACAAAAATGAAGATGATTACCTCATATATTTTGAGACAACAATCCTTGATCATGATGATGACCAAGAGTGGCGTTGGTCCAAGGTTGAACAGACAGTGGCTGGAAGATGTCTGAAGAGAAATACTTTTTGTGTAAGGCTGTACAATGACCTCTGTTCAAGCCTGTGGTTCCAGCAGAGTCTTTTGTGACAGTTAGTATCAGGCACTCATGGGTCAGAACCCTTCTTTATGACCTCCCGGCTTTACTTAGTTTTGTTTTGCAGGTCATACTAATAACTGCACCTTGATTCTGACAACTTCCATATTTCTTGCACAATAAGCTTCCTTTTATAACTATAAAAATCTTGTCTGAGTCTTCTACATCATTGCAATTATTACTGCTCATCATTAAAAGCTGTTTCCTCTGACTAACAGACAGGATGACTAAGGGTAGTGTGATACTCTGTACTGAATCTTGAAACAGAAAAAGAATATCAGTAGAAAAACTGATGAAATCCAAACAAAGGCTGAAGTCCAGTTGATGGTAATATTCTGATGTTGATTTCTTGGTTTTGATAAGTGTCTCATAGTTACATAAAATGTTAACAGAGGATATTAGAGGAAGTATACACAACATCTCTTTATACTACATTTATAACTCTTTTGTAAGTCTAAAATTATTTCAAAATAAACAATATAAAGGGAAAATGTTCCTCTTCTTTCATAAGATAGGGAGCACAATCCTTAGAGATTTAATTCTACATGTAAATTCTTGGAAAAGCTGACCGAAAGGAAAAGTGGAGGAGGCAAGTGAGCCAGAGGAGGCATTTTGGATTTGTTCTTTTAATAAAATAATAATAAAACTTTTCTTGCAATACTTTGTAATAAATCTAAGACTGACATATTTAAGTAAATCTGCACTGAAGTTCAGTGAATAACAAAAGGTGCAAATACTTCAAAATGCAGGGTAGAATATGTGTTGACATAATTTTATGGACCCTAAAAGGTATTGTCTTATTACTTTGTTCCAAGCTTCCTTTCACCCGGAGATCTTAAATATCCAGTATCTAAGAATGATATCTACCCTTCTCTACTTTTAGTTAAGGGTGGAGTGGGAGAGGGTGACTTAAAATTTCATCATCATTGTGCGTGCGTGTGTGTGTGTGTGTGTGTGTGTGTGTGTGTTACTTGAGATTGGACCCAGGAGTGTTCTAGCTCTGAGATATACCCCCACCTCTATTTTGTTTTTATTTTGCAACAAAGTCTCACTAAGTTGCTGAGGACCACACTAAGTTGCTGAGGCTGACCTCAAACCTGTGATCCTCCTATCTCAGCCTCCCAAGTACTGGGATTACAGGTGTGCACCACCATGTTTGACCCTCATAATTCTTTGAAGGGTTCCATAGGTATGTAAATTTACCCTAGTTGGATATAACATCCATGTACCTACATTACAAATAACCTCAATGTTCATGCATTAGATATAGAATGGTCACTTAACTTCAACAAATAAACAATCTCTTGAGAGTCAAAGCAGTAGGGAAAATGGTTACTAGCTTTGGAATCAGAACAAACTAGATTTAATATCTGATGTAGCACTTTCCACCTAGCTTTTCTTAAGCAAAATATTTTGTCTATAATGGAGCCAATTTACAAGATTGCTATGAGATTTCATGATGCAACATAAGTAAACTAGTTTCTGGGATGAAGTAGGGTATCTCCACGTGTTGGTTCTGCATTCTCTGGAAAGAAGCATGGTATATGGTAAGATAGCTTGAAAGTATGACCTAAGATGGAAGGAGGAAAAAACTGTCAGAGGTATAGGCATTCAGCTTCCAGGTGGCTTTGCAGAAAAGTGTGTGCTTCTTCGCAACTGCATAAATGCTGGACTGTGGGGATAGTTATTCTCCAGAATTCTGTCGTATCAATTTATTTCCACCCTCATACCACTGCTGTAGCATCATGAAAAGATGGACAAAAGACACTGTTCTAGCAGCATCAAGATTCATTGCAAGACACAACTCAGATGCTTACACATGATCATTTAACTGCATAATCACAAACATCTCAGTCAAAATGAATTTGCAGGTGTTTCTTTAGAGCTTTTAGTACCCCAGTTCTGAACAGGACACATTTAACAAGACCAACACAAAATACTGAACATCTGCCTGACTGAATAGAAGGCTTTTATCCACCATCCTCGCTGCCCCCCACCCCCCAAAAAAGTACATCAGTGGCTTTTGAGTTCAAATTCTTGGAAATTGGTCATTGTGTATGTGACAGCTCAGTGAGTGATCAGAACAAGTTCTAGGAGCCCTGATCACAGTGGTGATAGCTTCTATTAAATATAAGAGCTCTTAGCAAAGGGTTTCAGGACCTTGTAAAACCATTTAGTGATGTAATGATGTTTTGCTCTGTTTAATTACCATCATAATGCAATGTAATTAAACCCAGTGGCAGGAGGGTAACAGTACCAAGATGTGGACAATTAAGTTAACCACAACATATGTAAGATATATTTATGCACCAAATAAATCTCCTGACAGGAAGAATCTAGATCTACTTTAATTAAAATAAGCATTTTTCTTGCATTTTCACATAATAAAAAAGGTACTCAGTTCCTGTATTCCATCAGTAGGATGAATTCCTAACCATAATGTTCTGAAAATTAGATGCAAACATTTGCTAATGTTTAAGAAACATCTTTACTGGATTTAAGAGCCCAAGAATTATTTATTGTAATTCAGATATTTAAAGAAGCCCTGGGTGAAGAAAAAAAGGAATATTACTTAGTTAATATAATTATCTCTTTAAAATTTGATTTGTAGCTTATTATATATTCTGAATAATAATCATTCCCTGTGTATATAGTGTAAATATCTATTCTCAGATCTACAGTTTTCCATTTATCTTTATATCATCTGAAACAGAAATTTTAAGCTTTGATTTTTAAGTCTATTGAACACTTTCTTATGTGGCTTACAGTTTTGTGTCTTAAGATTATCTTCCACATTATGTGGCAACATACATTGTCCCTATTTTCTTTATTTTTTTTCTTTTTTTTTCGGTACTGGGGATTGAACTCAGAGGCATTCTACCTCCGAGCTATACCCCCAGCCCTATTTTTTATTCTTTATTTTGAAACCGAGTCTCACTAAGTTGCGAGTGCCTCACTAGGTAGCTGAGGCTGGCCGCGAACCCGGATCCTCCGATCTCAGCCTCCCAAATGCTGGGATTACAGGCATGCACCACCATGCCCCGCTCCTATTTTCTTTAAACAACTTGTTTTACATTTAAATTTTTTCACCTCTCAGAAGTTAATTTTTGTGCTTTGGATGAAATTGGGGTTCACATTTACTTTTGGTATGGAAATTTACTGACCAAAGCCAATTTTTTCCAGTTGAGACACGCTAGTTATATTTTTCTAATACTATATTTGTAATAGATTTTTTTCTTTTTTAGCTATTTTGTAACACCATCTCTATCATTTATATCAAATCTTTATATATTCATATATGTATTTGAGGACTCTCTATTCTGTTATGTGTGTCTATTCCTACTTTAATTGTTTTTCTTGCTGGGGATTGAACATAGGGCCTCATGCATGCTAAGCATGTTCTTTACCAGTGAGCTACACCCCCAGCCCTATTTTAGTTTTTAGATATATTTTATTGGTGTTTTGTAATTATACATCATAATGGGGTTCAGAGTGATAGGAACATATATGCACACAACACTTGGAGTGTTTCCCTCTGGATCTTAACCGCCCCCTCCCCTTCCTTGTACATGTTATCGAGATTGAGTTGATAATTTCATTTACACACCTAGCATCATTTGAGCTGTTGCCTTCATCAAGTCTCTTTCCTTCCTCCCCTAAACACCCTCCATTACTCTACTGAAGTCTCTCCTCCTTTTTTGAAGTCCCTTTTGTTGCCCAATTTCTCTCTAGCTTCCACATACAAAAGAAAATACATAGCCATTCACTTTCTAAGACTGTCTAATCTCATTCAGCATAACAGTCTCTAGTTCCACCTATTTTCCTGCAAATGACATAATTTTGTTCTTTATAGTCGAGTAAAATTCCATTGTGTGCATATACCACTGTTTTATAATATAGTCAGAAGGGAGAATTAGGACCTTCTTGGGTCTTTTCTGGGCACAGACACAACATTGCATATGTGTATGGCTTTTTCGAGATTCCCCAGAAATATGTTAGAGCTCTTCAAAGTCCTCCCACAGACCTTCATTCTCCAAATTTTCCTCGTAAGTGTACTTCGGTCAGCCTCTCCTTTGCCCGTACTGGTATCACTGTCCATGACAGTAGGTATGACAGTTGCTACTGGTTGTCTTAGCAACCTCTCTGGCAATAGGGACCTCCTTGATGAGAGAGACTTGAGTCAGGCCAAACAAAGAGAAGCTCTGTGAATGAGGTTTTACCAAGGAGATACCAGAGAGATCAGCTAAATTATAATTCTCTGGAGATAGTTAATTTGGAAGATCTCCAAAAGTTTACTACCCTTTCCAGTGGCTACTAGGCAACTGTTTTTCACAGCTGTCATGTTTCTGAGGCTGTTTGTTTTCAAGGCTATGGAGGAGTTGAGGAGAGAGGAATGGGAGTAAAACAAGGTAAAATACTATAAAGCTAGTCGGGTGTGGTGGCACACAGGCCTGTAATCCCAGTACTTGGGAGGCTGAGACCGGAGGATGCAAGTTTTAAGTCAGTCTCAGCAACTTAGCAAGGCCCTCAGAAATTTAGTGCAATCCTGTTTAAAAATGAAAAAGAAAATAGGGCTGGAGGTGTAGCTCAGAGTTAGTATGACCCTGGACTCTATTCTCAGTATCAAAAGATAAATAAAATATAATAAAATATCACAAATCTCACTATTCCATTTTTTAATAAGTGTTCATCGGATTACTGAAAACCTTTGGTTAACTTAGAGTTTTTTTAAAAGTTGATCTTTTAAATAATTTTGCCTGTTTTTGTCATTATGAATTGATATCATGATCTACAATTTCCTTATTCTGCCCTAATAAAAAGTTTGACTATCATCATTTGATATTCAACAACTGAGGATTGTATACAGCTCTTAATAACTATAAGTTAAAATAGCCCTTGCAGTTTTTCTCTATTGTCAGGTCTATCTGCTCTTTTAAATCAAACCAATTTGGAACCCGGCGTGGTGGCGCACGCTTGTAATCCCAGCATTTGGGAGGCTGAGACTGGAGGATCCGGGTTCGCAGCCAGCCTCAGCTACCTAGTGAGGCACTTGCAACTTAGTGAGAACTGGTTTCAAAATAAAGAATAAAAAAATAGGGCTGGGGGTATAGCTCAGAGGTAGAATGCCTCTGAGTTCAATCCCCAGTACCGCAAAAAAAAAAAAAAAAAAAAAATTATATGAACCAGTATCTATGGATGTATGCTAATTCCAGGAGGGCCTCAAAAATCTCAACATCTTCTGTTATTTGAACTTGAAAAGATTAATATATGATGCATGCATCTGACCTTTGTGACCACAAGAGAGGTGTAATCGTTGAATATACATTCACCTCCCTGACAGACTATGTAGGACTACAAGTTTCCAATTAGAGATCTCTCAGAAAGCTGACTTGTAACCCAACAGCTAGTTGACAAAGATGCAGTTGGTTTCCTTGTATTTTGAATCAGACCTCCATCTCAGTTTAGTAGGTCATATATTTTATAAGAACTAAAAAAATTAAAATTTGAAGGGAATATTTTATGAAAATATTACAGGTTTTCATAGCCTCTGAGCAACCAAAATTGGTAATGAAGTCCAACAACCAATCTATCCAATCTATTGAGCTATGTCAAAGTTATTCTGGAATGAGACAAGGTACCATAGACATATACATGCATATGCTGTGAGAAAGGCAGATAACCATGGTAGATCAAAAACAATTTGGATATAACAGCATAAATGAGAAGTAGAAGCTATGTGCTGAGAAGAGCTGGAATAACTATAAAAGCTTAGCTGTAAACTATGCAGAGACAGCAACAAGATTCAAATTTGCAAGGCCAATGTGAAGTGGAGGACCAATGACTCTTCATTAATCTGGTCTAGATACCACATGTGATATTGACAAATGTGTCTGCATTTCATGTTAATTTAATGAGCCCCTCTTGAAGAACCCGCAGTAAACACTTATAGCACTTAAGCTTCCTTTTAACTCCTTGATCCTCAGAAGTGTGGTTTTTGCATCCTGTGTCTACTTATGGTTAGACGTGACATTCTAAGATTTGAAACTTGTTTTTCAAACAGAAGTCCACAGCAGACATACGCATTCCTTGCACTTACCAATCATGTGGCACCTCTGGAGCAGAGGAAGCAACAGCGCAGCTCAGAAAGCAATTGCTTTGGCAGGAGGATCTGATTAGAGTTTAAGACGTAGCTTAGCAATGAGACAGAGAATACAAATTCTGCTTTTGTACTTAATGTAGACAAGTCTGGGAATTAAAACCCATTTCTATTCTCCTTTTCTAAGCAATATTTCAGAGTTTTGATTCTCATAAAAAGGAAATGTTATAAATATTTAATTGTGTCAATGAATAATGAATGATTATGTCTCAACTAATACTAAATCACAGAGTTCTCCATGTCAGCATCAGTGCCAACATGCTTGAGATAATGATTTTACCTTCAGACAATGTGATTTTCATTGGACATGAGTAATTTTGTCTCATCCTCATAACTTCTTACAGCAAAGTGATACCCATTCAAAGAGCCAAAATTCCCACTGTGGAAGTATCTCTTTATAAAGCAAGCACTGGTGTATAGAAGCTTCTTGTTCAAAAACTAATAGCACTGAAAGCAAAGTGTAGCATGACCTGGAAATCTTAAATAGTTCAGAATGGACTAGCTGATCAGTGCCTTTTTACTTGAGGGAAACTGGGGGAGGAAAATTCTGAGGCTTCTATATATGGCCTGGACTATTAAGAGTTTCATCAAATAAACTTACTGTCTACTAACAGAAGAGCAGAGGGAGCAGGCCACACTGGACAGATGTTGACAGGGTAGAAATGGGACACAAAGACCCTAACACACCACTCTCTTCCTTCTTCTAGGTCTTCACATATTTTTTCCTCTGCAAACTTTGTACTCCTCTATTGTAACCATGGCCCTACTTCTCATATAAAAACCTCATGTAGTGCTTGCCTTGTGCCAGGTGCTATTCCAAGTACTACACACATTCCAACTCATTTGGTCATGAAAGTAACTCTCTAAGAGACTCTTATCCACATCTGCAAATAAAGAAACTGAAGCATTGAGAGATTAGGTCATTTCTTCTTTTTTTTTTTTTTTTTTTTTGTTGTTGTTGTTAGAAAGTTTTTCTTTTTTTTTTAATTTTTATTGTAGTAATTCGTGCAATATAGCATACATCTTTGTTAAGTACAAATTGTTAACAACATATTTGCACAAAATTTTCATTTGACCCCTTCCCCGATTCCCTCCCCATTCCCTCCCCCTCCCTCCCCCTAAGGTTCACTTCAGTGAGTGACCTTGATATGATTGTGTAGGTACATCATGTGCTTTAGGGTGTCCCTCTGCCCCATGCATCCACTACAATTAAATCAACTTCTTTGCTTATCGAGGATCTCTCTTTTTCATCTGGAGACCCTCCTA